>JAVIAB010000099.1:1523391-1640891 GCA_032433765.1 Megaustenia siamemsis
AAGCCAGTTCTCTTTCTCCAGCTCCATTCTCATGGCCTCAGACTTGAGGTTGACAGCGTGCTCTCCTGCTCCTTCAGTCTTTGCTGTAGGCCAGCCTGGGATTAGTGACAGTTTATTAAGCTTTGTTGTCACTACAGCCAATCACATAATGGGACAAGATGACAGTTTGTTATGTCTAAATCATTAACATACTGTGGTACAAGGTGAGGGTTTGTTATCTCTCCAGTCATTCACATAATGGGACAAGATGCAGTTTGTTGTCACTATGGCCATTGACATAATGGGACAAGATGAGGGTTTGTTGTGTCTCTATGGCCATTGACATAATGGGACAAGATGAGGTTTGTTGTCTCTATGGCCATTCACATAATGGGACAAGATGAGGGTTTGTTGTCCCTAGGCCATTCACATAATGGGACAAGATGACAGTTTTATGGTTTAAAATCATTCACATACTGGGACAAGGTGAGGATTTTTTGTCTCTCCAGTCATTCACTATACTGGGACAATGTTAGAATTGTCTCTCAAGTCATTCACATATTGGGACAAGGTCAGAGTTGTCTCTCCAGTCATTCACATACTGGGACAAGGTCAGAGTTGTCTCTCCAGCCATTCACATACTGGGACAAGGTCAAGTTGTCTCTCCAGTCATTCACATACTGGGACAAGGTCAGAGTTGTCTCTCCAGTCATTCACATATGGGACAAGGTCAGAGTTGTCCTCTCCAGTCATTCACATACTGGACAAGGTCAGAGTTGTTCTCTCCAGCCATTCACATAATGGGACAAGTCAGAGTTGTCTCTCCAGTCATTCACATACTGGACAAGGTCGAGTTGTCTCTCCAGTCATTCACATACTGGGACAAAGTCAGAGTTGTCTCTCCATCATTCACATACTGTGGGATATGGTGAAGCAAATCTCCAATCAACCACTAATATCTTCAGTAATAAAGAAAAGACGATGGTCATATGTTGGACATGTGATAAGAGATAATAACCGAATAACAAAACAAGCCCTCATGTGGGAAACAACAGTAAGAGGAAAAAGGCTAAACCAGAGGGACACTGAGAAGACATTGATCAGAGAGGCAAGATCAGCAGGAATCAGCTCCCTCAATGAGATAGAGCTGCTTGCACAGAACAGAGACAATGGCAAGATATGATAAAAGATCTTTAAAAGATTGAAAACTGCTAGAATAAATTTAGATAAAAGAAAGAGTATCTGGGTCTATGCCCTATGGGCTGGCTATGGCTCGAAAGGTCAATAGTAGTGTCATTTGGTTAACAGTTAGTGTCATTTGGTTAATAATATAATCAGGAGAAAACACAAGCAAAGATTTATAGCCTAGGCCAAGTTGACCTAATATAAGGACACAATGCAAAGATCAAGGACACAGACCAAGGACACAGGTCAAAGATACAGATCAAGGACACAGATCAAGGACACAGACCAAGGACACAGGTCAAAGATACAGATCAAGGACACAGGTCAAAGATACAGATCAAGGACACAGACCAAGGACACAGGTCAAAGATACAGATCAAGGACACAGACCAAGGACACAGGTCAAGATACAGATCAAGGACACAGGTCAAGATACAGATCAGGACACAGACCAGGACACAGGTCAAGATACAGATCAAGGACACAGACCAAGGACACAGTCAAAGATACAGATCAAGGACACAGACCAGGACACAGGTCAAGGATACAGATCAAGGACACAGACCAAGGACACAGGTCAAGATACAGATCAAGGACACAGACCAAGGACACAGTCAAAGATACAGATCAAGGACACAGACCAAGGACACAGGTCAAAGATACAGATCAAGGACACAGACCAAGGACACAGGTCAAAGATACAGATCAAGGACACAGACCAAGGACACAGGTCAAAGATACAGATCAAGGACACAGACCAAGACACAGGTCAAGATACAGATCAAGGACACAGACCAAGGACACAGGTCAAATACAGATCAAGACACAGAAGGACACAGGTCAAGGACACAGACCAGGACACAGGTCAAAGATACAGATCAAAGACACAGACAAGGACACAGGTCAAAGATACAGATCAAGGACACAGACCAAGGACACAGGTCAAAGATACAGATCAAGGACACAGACCAAGGACACAGGTCAAGGATACAGATCAAGGACACAGACCAAGGACACAGGTCAAAGATACAGATCAAGGACACAGACCAAGGACACAAGTCAAAGATACAGATCAAGGACACAGACCAGGACACAGGTCAAAGATACAGATCAAGGACACAGACCAGGACACAGTCAAAGATACAGATCAAGGACACAGACCAAGGACACAGGTCAAAGATACAGATCAAGGACACAGACCAAGGACACAGGTCAAAGATACAGATCAAGGACACAGGTCAAAGATACAGATCAAGGACACAGACCAAGGACACAGGTCAAAGATACAGATCAAGGACACAGACCAAGGACACAGGTCAAAGATACAGATCAAGGACACAGGTCAAAGATACAGATCAAGGACACAGACCAAGGACACAGTCAAAGATACAGATCAAGGACACAGACCAGGACACAGGTCAAAGATACAGATCAAGGACACAGACCAAGGACACAGGTCAAAGATACAGATCAAGGACACAGACCAAGGACACAGGTCAAAGATACAGATCAAGGACACAGGTCAAAGATACAGATCAAGGACACAGACCAAGGACACAGGTCAAAGATACAGATCAAGACACAGACCAAGGACCAGGTCAAAGATACAGATCAAGGACACAGGTCAAAGATACAGATCAAGGACACAGACCAAGGACACAGGTCAAGATACAGATCAAGGACACAGACCAGGACACAGGTCAAAGATACAGATCAAGGACACAGACCAAGACCAGGTCAAAGATACAGTTCAATTACAAGAAGAGAACACCAACCTTAGTTCCTTGCAGTTCCAAGCAATCCCTTTTAACTTTGGTCAGGTCATTTCTCAGGGATTCAGCAACCTCCTCCGCATGCAGTAATCTCCCTTTTAATATAATCTGAGCATAGAAATTGATCAAATCACGAGTCTGACACATAACGCATCCACAAACAAATAATTCGCACGTACATAGCCTGGCATGCATGTCTAGCCTTTCACAGGTACCATCTGTTCTACACATAAATGAGAAAATTGGTGGCCACAAATCATGAGAGCTTCATAAATTTTATATTCTGTGATCACAACAAATCATGAGAGCTTTATAAATGTTTATATTCTGTGATCTCAACAAATCATGAGAGCTTTATAAATATTTATATTCTGTGATCTCAACAAATCATGAGAGCTTTATAATATTTATATTCTGTGATCTCAACAAATCATGAGCTTTATAAATATTTATATTTCTGTGATCTCAACAAATCATGACAACAACAAGAACTCACTATAGTCTCTTTATGGTTGGCACCCTCTAGCTCCAAACCAGAATTGGTTTTAGCATCACCCGAGGAATCTCCTGTCAGTAACTGAAAATTAAGCATAAGTATGGGGTTGAGATCTAATTATGGCACAGTGTAGGTCATGGCTGAGGTCGTCGTCATCATCATCATCATCATCATCGAGTGCCGTCTCCGCAACGAAGGTTGGCTACCGTGGATCGCCATTCCACTCTGTTTCTTGCTTTGATGGTTGTCATAGGCTGATTTGTCCATCTTTTGATGTTACTCGTCCATGTTAGTTTCGGTCTGCCTCTGCCTCTTTTACCTTGTATTTTCCCCTCCAGGATTACTTTTAGTAGGCTGCTGTGTCTTTTAAAATGGCACAAAAATTTCATTTGTCTTGTCTTAATTGTATTTAGTAGTTCTCTTTTATTTTCAGTTGTTTTAAAACTTCATCGTTTGTTTTCTTTTCTTTCCATCCAACTCTACCTATTCTTCTGTAAATCCACATTCAAAGGCTTCAATTTTCTGTTCTGTTTTCTTGTCTAATGTCCTGGTTTCTGCACCATACAGGAATATTGAGAAGATGTAACATTTTGCTATTCTTAGTTTCAGCCCTGGTGTTATTTAGCTGAGGTAAAGTAGGCAAAACGGCATATTGCAGTAGGCTATGTTACAACAATGGGGTTAGGGTCTAACTATGGTACAGAGTAGGTCATAGCTGAGGTAAAGTAGGCAAACGACATATTGTAGTAGGCTGTTACAACAATGAGGTTGAGGTATAACAATGGTACAGAGTAGGTCATAGCTGTAAAGTAGGCAAACGACTATTGTAGTAGGCTATGTTACAACAATGGGGTTAGGTCTGACTATGGTACAGAGTAGGTCATAGCTGAGGTAAAGTAGGCAAACGACATATGTAGTAGGCTATGTTACAACAATGGGGTTAGGGTCTGACTATGGTACAGAGTAGGTCATAGCTGAGGTAAAGTAGGCAAACGACATATTGTAGTAGGCTATTTACAACAATGGGGTTAGGGTCTGACTATGGTACAGAGTAGGTCATAGCTGAGGTAAAGTAGCAAACGACATATTGTAGCAGGCTATGTTACAACAATGGGGTTAGGGTCTAACATGGTACAGAGTAGGTCATAGCTGAGATAAAGTAGGCAACCAACATATTGTAGTAGGCTATGTTACAACAATGGGGTTGAGGTATAACTATGGTACAGAGCAGGTCATAGCTGGGTAAAGTAGGCAAACGACATATTGTAGCAGGCTATGTTACAACAATGGGGTTGAGGTATACTATGGTACAGAGCAGGTCATAGCTGAGGTAAGTAGGCAAATGACATATTGTAGCAGGCTATTTACAACAATGGGGTTGAGGTATAACTATGGTACAGAGCAGGTCATAGCTGAGATAAAGTAGGCAACAACATATTGTAGTAGGCTATGTTTCAACAATGGGGTTAGGGTCTAACTATGGTACAGAGTAGGTCATAGGTGAGGTAAAGTAGGCAAACGACATATTGTAGTAGGCTATGTTATAACAATGGGTTTAGGGTCTAACTATGGTACAGAGTAGGTCATAGCTGAGGTAAAGTAGGCAAACAACATATTGTAGCAGGCTATGTTACAACAATGGGGTTGAGGTATAACTATGGTACAGAGTAGGTCATAGCTGAGGTAAAGTAGGCAATGTGGCAACAGTGAGCTTGTTCTATGTGGATAATGTTATCATACTGAGAAGTAATGTTATTATATGGAGCAGAAAATGTTATCATACTGAGAAGTAATGTTATTATATGGAGCAGTAAATGTTATCATCACAACTTTCGATCTCGAGTTATTTATCATTTCTGTGTTGATCTTCTGCCAAGCCAATCTCTTAAGCTGTCTGGTATCTTTTCTCTTTGCTTCCCTCTATCTCTTCGTCCCTCAATTTTTCCAGTTGTTACAATATATTCCAGTTGTTCTCTTCTCATTACATCATCATCATCATCATCGAGTGCCTTCTCCGCAACGAAGGTTGGCTACCATGGAGCGCCATTCTGCTCTGTCTCTTGCTTTGATGGTGCAGGTTGTCATAGGCTGATCTGTCCGTCTTTTGATGTTACTCGTCCATGTTAGTTTTGGTCTGCCTCTGCCTCTTTTACCTTGTATTTTCCCCCTTCAGGATTACTTTTAGTAGCAATTCTAAAAAAAGGGAAGAAAAAAGTGGTATGGTGACATGGTTTTTCTTCCTATCTTTTTAGTATTGCTATTATCATCAGCTTTACAGCAGCTTCGCATCTCTACGCATCTTGATGCCTTTACCTTTACTTCTAGTCTGTTTGTGTCTTTTAAAATGGCCCAAAAATCGCATTTGTCTTGTTTGAATTGTGCTTAGTTGTTCTCTTTTCATTTTTAGTTGTTTTAAGACTTCATCGTTTTTTTCTTTTCCTTCCATCCATTCTACCTATTATTCTATAAATCCACATTTCAAAGGCTTCAATTCTCTGTTCTGTTTTCTTGTCTAATGTCCATGTTTCTCATTACATGGCCACAAATGATGATTGTTTCTTCCTAGTATTGGAAATTAGCTCTCTTTTTGCTTTGACCTCTTTCAGAACATTTTCATTATTCTTCTTAGCTGTCCATGGTATTCTCAACATTCTTCTGTAAAAACCACATTTCTACAGACTCCAAGTGATTTTCTTGTCTGTTGTCCTTTTGTCCATGATTCACATCCATATGTTAAGACTGGTTACTAAAACGTCATGCGCACACAAAATGTACAAACTTTGAAACTTGATGTAGCATGTAACTATCAAATGATGCATGGGACACAAACAACACTCACCAATTCATGTAGATGAAATAACATTTCATGAGTCTCCTTCAAAGTATCACATATCTCGGAATATCCTGAATCGCCCATTGCATTATCACTTTCACACGATGTTACCATCACTCCGCCTAAAGAAAGAGAAAACCACAAATATATATCTCCCATTACATTAGTGATGGACAACTATGGCTACCACAACTTCTGTCTTGCAGGAAGATTTGGTACCAGCCAGAAGAGGAAAAAATAGTTTGTCTGGTAAGGGACAACTATGGCTACCAACAGCTTCTGCCTTGCAGGAAGACTTGCGACAAGCCAGAAGAGGAAAAAAAAGTTTGTCTGGTAAGGGACACTATGGCTACCAACAACATCTACCTTGCTGGTAAAAACTGAATGAGGATAACGCAAGCTGAAATGATTTTACTGAAATAACTGCAAGGTGCAAAACACAGTACAATGCAAATAGGCTAGAAGTGACTCACTAATAACTGCTGACATCAGGATTCTCCTTCAACCTTTCAGTTCCCTGTGGAGCATATGTCTTCAACAAACACTTTCAGCTCCCTGTGGAGCATAGGTCTTCAACAAACACTTTCAGCTCCCTGTGGAGCATAGGTCTTCAACAAACACTTTCAGCTCCCTGTGGAGCATAGGTCTTCAACATGCATTTTCAGCTCCCTGTGGAGCATAGATCTTCAACAAACACTTTCCAAGCCGTTCTGTTTCTTGTCATTCTTTTAAGATCATTCCATGTCTTCCCCATTATCTTCATCTTTGTTTCCATCTGCTCCAAGAATATCTTGGTCTTCCTCTTTGTCTTTTTCCTTTGAGTGTTCCAAAAAGGACCTGCTATGTAGTACTCTCTCAGCTGGCTCCCGCAGTATGTGCCCTATCCAGCACCATCATCTTCGCCGTATTGATCTATCTAAAGGTATTTGACTGGTACATTTCCATAATTCTATGTTAGTGATTTTGTCCTGCCATTTCCATTTTTTATCCTACGTAAGCTTCCAAAAATGAAGGTCTGTATCTTCATGATTTTCATTTTGTTATGTTAATTTCTTTTGTCAGTATTAGTAAATCAAAACTAACCAAGGTCCCACAACACGTCCTGTGGTGGGCTTAGAAACAGACAAACCAGTTCAGCCAAATGTATACAGATTGAAGGTGGAAGGTAACACAAAAAATGTGTTGTTGAGACATGAGTCAGAGATTGAAGGTGGAAGGTAACACAAAAAATGTGTTGTTGAGACATGAGTCAGAGATTGAAGGTGGAAGGTAACACAAAAAATGTGTTGTTGAGACATGAGTCAGAGATTGAAGGTGGAAGGTAACACAAAAATGTGTTGTTGAGACATGAGTCAGAGATTGAAGGTAACACAAAAAATGTGTTGTTGAGACATGAGTCAGAGATTGAAGGTGGAAGGTAACACAAAAATGTGTTGTTGAGACATGAGTCAGAGATTGAAGGTGGAAGGTAACACAAAAAATGTGTTGTTGAGACATGAGTCAGAGATTGAAGGTGGAAGGTAACACAAAAATGTGTTGTTGAGACATGAGTCAGAGATTGAAGGTGGAAGGTAACACAAAAATGTGTTGTTGAGACATGAGTCAGAGATTGAAGGTAACACAAAAAATGTGTTGTTGAGACATGAGTCAGAGATTGAAGGTGGAAGGTAACACAAAAAATGTATTGTTGAGACATGAGTCAGAGATTGAAGGTAACACAAAAAATGTATTGTTGAGACATGAGTCAGAGATTGAAGGTGGAAGGTAACGCAAAAATGTGTTGTTGAGACATGAGTCAGAGATTGAAGGTGGAAGGTAACGCAAAAATGTGTTGTTGAGACATGAGTCAGAGATTGAAGGTGGAAGGTAACACAAAAAATGTGTTGTTGAGACATGAGTCAGAGATTGAAGGTGGAAGGTAACACAAAAAATGTGTTGTTGAGACATGAGTCAGAGATTGAAGGTGGAAGGTAACACAAAAATGTGTTGTTGAGACATGAGTCAGAGATTGAAGGTAACACAAAAAATGTGTTGTTGAGACATGAGTCAGAGATTGAAGGTGGAAGGTAACACAAAAATGTGTTGTTGAGGACATGAGTCAGAGATTGAAGGTGGAAGGTAACACAAAAAATGTGTTGTTGAGACATGAGTCAGAGATTGAAGGTGGAAGGTAACACAAAAATGTGTTGTTGAGACATGAGTCAGAGATTGAAGGTGGAAGGTAACACAAAAATGTGTTGTTGAGACATGAGTCAGAGATTGAAGGTAACACAAAAAATGTGTTGTTGAGACATGAGTCAGAGATTGAAGGTGGAAGGTAACACAAAAAATGTATTGTTGAGACATGAGTCAGAGATTGAAGGTAACCCAAAAAAGGTATTGTTGAGACATGAGTCAGAGATTGAAGGTGGAAGGTAACGCAAAAATGTGTTGTTGAGACATGAGTCAGAGATTGAAGGTGGAAGGTAACGCAAAAATGTGTTGTTGAGACATGAGTCAGAGATTGAAGGTGGAAGGTAACACAAAAAATGTGTTGTTGAGACTTGAGTCAGAGATTGAAGGTGGAAGGTAACACAAAAATGTGTTGTTGAGACATGAGTCAGAGATTGAAGGTGGAAGGTAACACAGAAAATGTGTTGTTGAGACATGAGTCAGAGATTAAAGCTGGAAGGTAACACAAAAAATGTGTTGTTGAGACATGAGTCAGAGATTTAAGGTGGAAGGTAACACAAAAAATGTGTTGTTGAGATATGAGTCAGAGATTGAAGGTGGAAGGTAACACAAAAAATGTATTGTTGAGACATGAGTCAGAGATTGAAGCTGGAAGAAAATATGAGTAACAAAAAAATCAAATATATGAATTGTGCAATAATATCATGGATAACACCACAGCATATGATCATTTTGGTATTTATCCCAATTGTGGGAGTTTAATGGCAAAAGATATCAAACATGATTAAGTATATTTTTGTAGTGAGGCAAGTGTTTGGGTGGTTTTACCATTAGACAGAAATAATTCTAGGCATAGAACCACATACTGACAGCAATACTTCTGTAGATGATGGTGGTTTTACCATTAGACAGAAATAATTCTAGGCATAGAACCACATACTGACAGCAATACTTCTGTAGATGATGGTGGTTTTACCATTAGACAGAAATAATTCTAGGCATAGAACCACATACTGAGAGCAATACTTCTGTAGATGATGGTGGTTTTACCATTAGACAGAAATAATTCTAGGCATAGAAATTCATGCTGACAGCAATCTGTCCATGGATGACGGTGGAACAACTGGATAGTTTCAGCATTAAATTACCTCGAGGCATAGAACCAGATACTGAGTGGAACAACTGGATGGTTTCAGCATTAAATTACCTCGAGGCATAGAACCAGATACTGAGTGGAACAACTGGATGGTTTCAGCATTAAATTACCTCGAGGCATAGAACCAGATACTGAGTGGAACAACTGGATGGTTTCAGCATTAAATTACCTCGAGGCATAGAACCAGATACTGAGTGGACAACTGGATGGTTTCAGCATTAAATTACCTCGAGGCATAGAACCAGATACTGAGTGGAACACAAGTATTCAGCCCTACTGGGAGATACTTGCATTAATAGGAAAGTACAAATATACAATTTATTTCCGGTCTGTGATCGTTACCCTATGCTATAGTCATTGAGAACGTCATCGTGTAAGACACTACTGCAATAGCCAATTTTTTAGTTGGCTGCGTGGTAGTGTGCCAAGCGTTCGGCTTCTCGTGGCAAGGCGCGGTGCCACTGAGTACGGGTTCGATCCCACTTCGGACCATATATTGTTCTTCGTTTTTTTCTATTGTTGTTTGTCTGTCAATTTTTCCGAGTGCTAACACATACTTCTTTGTTCTATTATTCCCTATTATCGCCTCGGAAGTTCCCCATATAATAATATTATGTATTATTATTTGTACCCAGTATATAAACACTGGGAACTACTATTCGTGCTGTTTCGTCCAATAAATGTTTGTCTACAACACAAGTATTCAGCCCTACTGGGAGATACTTGCATTAATAGGAAAGTACAAATATACAATTTATTTCCGGTCTGTGATCGTTACCCTATGCTATAGTCATTGAGAACGTCATCGTGTAAGACACTACTGCAATAGCCAATTTTTTAGTTGGCTGCGTGGTAGTGTGCCAAGCGTTCGGCTTCTCGTGGCAAGGCGCGGTGCCACTGAGTACGGGTTCGATCCCACTTCGGACCATATATTGTTCTTCGTTTTTTCTATTGTTGTTTGTCTGTCAATTTTTCCGAGTGCTAACACATACTTCTTTGTTCTATTATCCCTATTATCGCCTCGGAAGTTCCCCATATAATAATATTTATGTATTATTATTTGTACCCAGTATATAAACACTGGGAACTACTATTCGTGCTGTTTCGTCCAATAAATGTTTATCTACAACACAAGTATTCAGCCCTACTGGGAGATACTTGCATTAATAGGAAAGTACAAATATACAATTTATTTCCGGTCTGTGATCGTTACCCTATGCTATAGTCATTGAGAACGTCATCGTGTAAGACACTACTGCAATAGCCAATTTTTTAGTTGGCTGCGTGGTAGTGTGCCAAGCGTTCGGCTTCTCGTGGCAAGGCGCGGTGCCACTGAGTACGGGTTCGATCCCACTTCGGACCATATATTGTTCTTCGTTTTTTTCTATTGTTGTTTGTCTGTCAATTTTCGAGTGCTAACACATACTTCTTTGTTCTATTATTCCCTATTATCGCCTCGGAAGTTCCCCATATAATAATATTTATGTATTATTATTTGTACCCAGTATATAAACACTGGGAACTACTATTCGTGCTGTTTCGTCCAATAAATGTTTGTCTACAACACAAGTATTCAGCCTACTGGGAGATACTTGCATTAATAGGAAAGTACAAATATACAATTTATTTCCGGTCTGTGATCGTTACCCTATGCTATAGTCATTGAGAACGTCATCGTGTAAGACACTACTGCAATAGCCAATTTTTTAGTTGGCTGCGTGGTAGTGTGCCAAGCGTTCGGCTTCTCGTGGCAAGGCGCGGTGCCACTGAGTACGGGTTCGATCCCACTTCGGACCATATATTGTTCTTCGTTTTTTTCTATTGTTGTTTGTCTGTCAATTTTTCCGAGTGCTAACACATACTTCTTTGTTCTATTATTCCCTATTATCGCCTCGGAAGTTCCCCATATAATAATATTTATGTATTATTATTTGTACCCAGTATATAAACACTGGGAACTACTATTCGTGCTGTTTCGTCCAATAAATGTTTGTCTACAACACAAGTATTCAGCCCTACTGGGAGATACTTGCATTAATAGGAAAGTACAAATATACAGGTTCGATCCCAACCGACGGCTCCGGGTTCACCCAGCCTTAAATGGGTACCGGATTTTTTCTGGGAAAGTAAAGCAGCACGGGCGTAATACCGACCACATTACCCAAAAATCATGTGCTGAAGGTCTGTAAAATATAGGGTCACTAACACATATTTCCTATACGCGCCACTTGGCGTGACGGGGGGTACTTACTTTTTTTTACACTACAAATATACAATTTATTTCCGGTCTGTGATCGTTACCCTATGCTATAGTCATTGAGAACGTCATCGTGTAAGACACTACTGCAATAGCCAATTTTTTAGTTGGCTGCGTGGTAGTGTGCCAAGCGTTCGGCTTCTCGTGGCAAGGCGCGGTGCCACTGAGTACGGGTTCGATCCCACTTCGGACCATATATTGTTCTTCGTTTTTTTCTATTGTTGTTTGTCTGTCAATTTTTCCGAGTGCTAACACATACTTCTTTGTTCTATTATTCCCTATTATCGCCTCGGAAGTTCCCCATATAATAATATTTATGTATTATTATTTGTACCCAGTATATAAACACTGGGAACTACTATTCGTGCTGTTTCGTCCAATAAATGTTTGTCTACAACACAAGTATTCAGCCCTACTGGGAGATACTTGCATTAATAGGAAAGTACAAATATACAATTTATTTCCGGTCTGTGATCGTTACCCTATGCTATAGTCATTGAGAACGTCATCGTGTAAGACACTACTGCAATAGCCAATTTTTTAGTTGGCTGCGTGGTAGTGTGCCAAGCGTTCGGCTTCTCGTGGCAAGGCGCGGTGCCACTGAGTACGGGTTCGATCCCACTTCGGACCATATATTGTTCTTCGTTTTTTTCTATTGTTGTTTGTCTGTCAATTTTCCGAGTGCTAACACATACTTCTTTGTTCTATTATTCCCTATTATCGCCTCGGAAGTTCCCCATATAATAATATTTATGTATTATTATTTGTACCCAGTATATAAACACTGGGAACTACTATTCGTGCTGTTTCGTCCAATAAATGTTTGTCTACAACACAAGTATTCAGCCCTACTGGGAGATACTTGCATTAATAGGAAAGTACAAATATACAATTTATTTCCGGTCTGTGATCGTTACCCTATGCTATAGTCATTGAGAACGTCATCGTGTAAGACACTACTGCAATAGCCAATTTTTTAGTTGGCTGCGTGGTAGTGTGCCAAGCGTTCGGCTTCTCGTGGCAAGGCGCGGTGCCACTGAGTACGGGTTCGATCCCACTTCGGACCATATATTGTTCTTCGTTTTTTTCTATTGTTGTTTGTCTGTCAATTTTTCCGAGTGCTAACACATACTTCTTTGTTCTATTATTCCCTATTATCGCCTCGGAAGTTCCCCATATAATAATATTTATGTATTATTATTTGTACCCAGTATATAAACACTGGGAACTACTATTCGTGCTGTTTCGTCCAATAAATGTTTGTCTACAACACAAGTATTCAGCCCTACTGGGAGATACTTGCATTAATAGGAAAGTACAAATATGCAATTTATTTCCGGTCTGTGATCGTTACCCTATGCTATAGTCATTGAGAACGTCATCGTGTAAGACACTACTGCAATAGCCAATTTTTTAGTTGGCTGCGTGGTAGTGTGCCAAGCGTTCGGCTTCTCGTGGCAAGGCGCGGTGCCACTGAGTACGGGTTCGATCCCACTTCGGACCATATATTGTTCTTCGTTTTTTTCTATTGTTGTTTGTCTGTCAATTTTTCCGAGTGCTAACACATACTTCTTTGTTCTATTATTCCCTATTATCGCCTCGGAAGTTCCCCATATAATAATATTTATGTATTATTATTTGTACCCAGTATATAAACACTGGGAACTACTATTCGTGCTGTTTCGTCCAATAAATGTTTGTCTACAACACAAGTATTCAGCCCTACTGGGAGATACTTGCATTAATAGGAAAGTACAAATATACAATTTATTTCCGGTCTGTGATCGTTACCCTATGCTATAGTCATTGAGAACGTCATCGTGTAAGACACTACTGCAATAGCCAATTTTTTAGTTGGCTGCGTGGTAGTGTGCCAAGCGTTCGGCTTCTCGTGGCAAGGCGCGGTGCCACTGAGTACGGGTTCGATCCCACTTCGGACCATATATTGTTCTTCGTTTTTTTCTATTGTTGTTTGTCTGTCAATTTTTCCGAGTGCTAACACATACTTCTTTGTTCTATTATTCCCTATTATCGCCTCGGAAGTTCCCCATATAATAATATTTATGTATTATTATTTGTACCCAGTATATAAACACTGGGAACTACTATTCGTGCTGTTTCGTCCAATAAATGTTTGTCTACAACACAAGTATTCAGCCCTACTGGGAGATACTTGCATTAATAGGAAAGTACAAATATACAGGGTTCGATCCCAACCGACGGCTCCGGGTTCACCCAGCCTTAAATGGGTACCGGATTTTTTCTGGGAAAGTAAAGCAGCACGGGCGTAATACCGACCACATTACCCCAAAAATCATGTGCTGAAGGTCTGTAAAATATAGGGTCACTAACACCATATTTCCCTATACGCCGCCACTTGGCGTGACGGGGGGTACTTACTTTTTTTTACACTACAAATATACAATTTATTTCCGGTCTGTGATCGTTACCCTATGCTATAGTCATTGAGAACGTCATCGTGTAAGACACTACTGCAATAGCCAATTTTTTAGTTGGCTGCGTGGTAGTGTGCCAAGCGTTCGGCTTCTCGTGGCAAGGCGCGGTGCCACTGAGTACGGGTTCGATCCCACTTCGGACCATATATTGTTCTTCGTTTTTTTCTATTGTTGTTTGTCTGTCAATTTTTCCGAGTGCTAACACATACTTCTTTGTTCTATTATTCCCTATTATCGCCTCGGAAGTTCCCCATATAATAATATTTATGTATTATTATTTGTACCCAGTATATAAACACTGGGAACTACTATTCGTGCTGTTTCGTCCAATAAATGTTTGTCTACAACACAAGTATTCAGCCCTACTGGGAGATACTTGCATTAATAGGAAAGTACAAATATACAATTTATTTCCGGTCTGTGATCGTTACCCTATGCTATAGTCATTGAGAACGTCATCGTGTAAGACACTACTGCAATAGCCAATTTTTTAGTTGGCTGCGTGGTAGTGTGCCAAGCGTTCGGCTTCTCGTGGCAAGGCGCGGTGCCACTGAGTACGGGTTCGATCCCACTTCGGACCATATATTGTTCTTCGTTTTTTTCTATTGTTGTTTGTCTGTCAATTTTTCCGAGTGCTAACACATACTTCTTTGTTCTATTATTCCCTATTATCGCCTCGGAAGTTCCCCATATAATAATATTTATGTATTATTATTTGTACCCAGTATATAAACACTGGGAACTACTATTCGTGCTGTTTCGTCCAATAAATGTTTGTCTACAACACAAGTATTCAGCCCTACTGGGAGATACTTGCATTAATAGGAAAGTACAAATATACAATTTATTTCCGGTCTGTGATCGTTACCCTATGCTATAGTCATTGAGAACGTCATCGTGTAAGACACTACTGCAATAGCCAATTTTTTAGTTGGCTGCGTGGTAGTGTGCCAAGCGTTCGGCTTCTCGTGGCAAGGCGCGGTGCCACTGAGTACGGGTTCGATCCCACTTCGGACCATATATTGTTCTTCGTTTTTTTCTATTGTTGTTTGTCTGTCAATTTTTCCGAGTGCTAACACATACTTCTTTGTTCTATTATTCCCTATTATCGCCTCGGAAGTTCCCCATATAATAATATTTATGTATTATTATTTGTACCCAGTATATAAACACTGGGAACTACTATTCGTGCTGTTTCGTCCAATAAATGTTTGTCTACAACACAAGTATTCAGCCCTACTGGGAGATACTTGCATTAATAGGAAAGTACAAATATGCAATTTATTTCCGGTCTGTGATCGTTACCCTATGCTATAGTCATTGAGAACGTCATCGTGTAAGACACTACTGCAATAGCCAATTTTTTAGTTGGCTGCGTGGTAGTGTGCCAAGCGTTCGGCTTCTCGTGGCAAGGCGCGGTGCCACTGAGTACGGGTTCGATCCCACTTCGGACCATATATTGTTCTTCGTTTTTTTCTATTGTTGTTTGTCTGTCAATTTTTCCGAGTGCTAACACATACTTCTTTGTTCTATTATTCCCTATTATCGCCTCGGAAGTTCCCCATATAATAATATTTATGTATTATTATTTGTACCCAGTATATAAACACTGGGAACTACTATTCGTGCTGTTTCGTCCAATAAATGTTTGTCTACAACACAAGTATTCAGCCCTACTGGGAGATACTTGCATTAATAGGAAAGTACAAATATACAATTTATTTCCGGTCTGTGATCGTTACCCTATGCTATAGTCATTGAGAACGTCATCGTGTAAGACACTACTGCAATAGCCAATTTTTTAGTTGGCTGCGTGGTAGTGTGCCAAGCGTTCGGCTTCTCGTGGCAAGGCGCGGTGCCACTGAGTACGGGTTCGATCCCACTTCGGACCATATATTGTTCTTCGTTTTTTTCTATTGTTGTTTGTCTGTCAATTTTTCCGAGTGCTAACACATACTTCTTTGTTCTATTATTCCCTATTATCGCCTCGGAAGTTCCCCATATAATAATATTTATGTATTATTATTTGTACCCAGTATATAAACACTGGGAACTACTATTCGTGCTGTTTCGTCCAATAAATGTTTGTCTACAACACAAGTATTCAGCCCTACTGGGAGATACTTGCATTAATAGGAAAGTACAAATATACAATTTATTTCCGGTCTGTGATCGTTACCCTATGCTATAGTCATTGAGAACGTCATCGTGTAAGACACTACTGCAATAGCCAATTTTTTAGTTGGCTGCGTGGTAGTGTGCCAAGCGTTCGGCTTCTCGTGGCAAGGCGCGGTGCCACTGAGTACGGGTTCGATCCCACTTCGGACCATATATTGTTCTTCGTTTTTTTCTATTGTTGTTTGTCTGTCAATTTTTCCGAGTGCTAACACATACTTCTTTGTTCTATTATTCCCTATTATCGCCTCGGAAGTTCCCCATATAATAATATTTATGTATTATTATTTGTACCCAGTATATAAACACTGGGAACTACTATTCGTGCTGTTTCGTCCAATAAATGTTTGTCTACAACACAAGTATTCAGCCCTACTGGGAGATACTTGCATTAATAGGAAAGTACAAATATACAATTTATTTCCGGTCTGTGATCGTTACCCTATGCTATAGTCATTGAGAACGTCATCGTGTAAGACACTACTGCAATAGCCAATTTTTTAGTTGGCTGCGTGGTAGTGTGCCAAGCGTTCGGCTTCTCGTGGCAAGGCGCGGTGCCACTGAGTACGGGTTCGATCCCACTTCGGACCATATATTGTTCTTCGTTTTTTTCTATTGTTGTTTGTCTGTCAATTTTTCCGAGTGCTAACACATACTTCTTTGTTCTATTATTCCCTATTATCGCCTCGGAAGTTCCCCATATAATAATATTTATGTATTATTATTTGTACCCAGTATATAAACACTGGGAACTACTATTCGTGCTGTTTCGTCCAATAAATGTTTGTCTACAACACAAGTATTCAGCCCTACTGGGAGATACTTGCATTAATAGGAAAGTACAAATATACAATTTATTTCCGGTCTGTGATCGTTACCCTATGCTATAGTCATTGAGAACGTCATCGTGTAAGACACTACTGCAATAGCCAATTTTTTAGTTGGCTGCGTGGTAGTGTGCCAAGCGTTCGGCTTCTCGTGGCAAGGCGCGGTGCCACTGAGTACGGGTTCGATCCCACTTCGGACCATATATTGTTCTTCGTTTTTTTCTATTGTTGTTTGTCTGTCAATTTTTCCGAGTGCTAACACATACTTCTTTGTTCTATTATTCCCTATTATCGCCTCGGAAGTTCCCCATATAATAATATTTATGTATTATTATTTGTACCCAGTATATAAACACTGGGAACTACTATTCGTGCTGTTTCGTCCAATAAATGTTTGTCTACAACACAAGTATTCAGCCCTACTGGGAGATACTTGCATTAATAGGAAAGTACAAATATACAATTTATTTCCGGTCTGTGATCGTTACCCTATGCTATAGTCATTGAGAACGTCATCGTGTAAGACACTACTGCAATAGCCAATTTTTTAGTTGGCTGCGTGGTAGTGTGCCAAGCGTTCGGCTTCTCGTGGCAAGGCGCGGTGCCACTGAGTACGGGTTCGATCCCACTTCGGACCATATATTGTTCTTCGTTTTTTTCTATTGTTGTTTGTCTGTCAATTTTTCCGAGTGCTAACACATACTTCTTTGTTCTATTATTCCCTATTATCGCCTCGGAAGTTCCCCATATAATAATATTTATGTATTATTATTTGTACCCAGTATATAAACACTGGGAACTACTATTCGTGCTGTTTCGTCCAATAAATGTTTGTCTACAACACAAGTATTCAGCCCTACTGGGAGATACTTGCATTAATAGGAAAGTACAAATATACAATTTATTTCCGGTCTGTGATCGTTACCCTATGCTATAGTCATTGAGAACGTCATCGTGTAAGACACTACTGCAATAGCCAATTTTTTAGTTGGCTGCGTGGTAGTGTGCCAAGCGTTCGGCTTCTCGTGGCAAGGCGCGGTGCCACTGAGTACGGGTTCGATCCCACTTCGGACCATATATTGTTCTTCGTTTTTTTCTATTGTTGTTTGTCTGTCAATTTTTCCGAGTGCTAACACATACTTCTTTGTTCTATTATTCCCTATTATCGCCTCGGAAGTTCCCCATATAATAATATTTATGTATTATTATTTGTACCCAGTATATAAACACTGGGAACTACTATTCGTGCTGTTTCGTCCAATAAATGTTTGTCTACAACACAAGTATTCAGCCCTACTGGGAGATACTTGCATTAATAGGAAAGTACAAATATACAATTTATTTCCGGTCTGTGATCGTTACCCTATGCTATAGTCATTGAGAACGTCATCGTGTAAGACACTACTGCAATAGCCAATTTTTTAGTTGGCTGCGTGGTAGTGTGCCAAGCGTTCGGCTTCTCGTGGCAAGGCGCGGTGCCACTGAGTACGGGTTCGATCCCACTTCGGACCATATATTGTTCTTCGTTTTTTTCTATTGTTGTTTGTCTGTCAATTTTTCCGAGTGCTAACACATACTTCTTTGTTCTATTATTCCCTATTATCGCCTCGGAAGTTCCCCATATAATAATATTTATGTATTATTATTTGTACCCAGTATATAAACACTGGGAACTACTATTCGTGCTGTTTCGTCCAATAAATGTTTGTCTACAACACAAGTATTCAGCCCTACTGGGAGATACTTGCATTAATAGGAAAGTACAAATATGCAATTTATTTCCGGTCTGTGATCGTTACCCTATGCTATAGTCATTGAGAACGTCATCGTGTAAGACACTACTGCAATAGCCAATTTTTTAGTTGGCTGCGTGGTAGTGTGCCAAGCGTTCGGCTTCTCGTGGCAAGGCGCGGTGCCACTGAGTACGGGTTCGATCCCACTTCGGACCATATATTGTTCTTCGTTTTTTTCTATTGTTGTTTGTCTGTCAATTTTTCCGAGTGCTAACACATACTTCTTTGTTCTATTATTCCCTATTATCGCCTCGGAAGTTCCCCATATAATAATATTTATGTATTATTATTTGTACCCAGTATATAAACACTGGGAACTACTATTCGTGCTGTTTCGTCCAATAAATGTTTGTCTACAACACAAGTATTCAGCCCTACTGGGAGATACTTGCATTAATAGGAAAGTACAAATATGCAATTTATTTCCGGTCTGTGATCGTTACCCTATGCTATAGTCATTGAGAACGTCATCGTGTAAGACACTACTGCAATAGCCAATTTTTTAGTTGGCTGCGTGGTAGTGTGCCAAGCGTTCGGCTTCTCGTGGCAAGGCGCGGTGCCACTGAGTACGGGTTCGATCCCACTTCGGACCATATATTGTTCTTCGTTTTTTTCTATTGTTGTTTGTCTGTCAATTTTTCCGAGTGCTAACACATACTTCTTTGTTCTATTATTCCCTATTATCGCCTCGGAAGTTCCCCATATAATAATATTTATGTATTATTATTTGTACCCAGTATATAAACACTGGGAACTACTATTCGTGCTGTTTCGTCCAATAAATGTTTGTCTACAACACAAGTATTCAGCCCTACTGGGAGATACTTGCATTAATAGGAAAGTACAAATATACAATTTATTTCCGGTCTGTGATCGTTACCCTATGCTATAGTCATTGAGAACGTCATCGTGTAAGACACTACTGCAATAGCCAATTTTTTAGTTGGCTGCGTGGTAGTGTGCCAAGCGTTCGGCTTCTCGTGGCAAGGCGCGGTGCCACTGAGTACGGGTTCGATCCCACTTCGGACCATATATTGTTCTTCGTTTTTTTCTATTGTTGTTTGTCTGTCAATTTTTCCGAGTGCTAACACATACTTCTTTGTTCTATTATTCCCTATTATCGCCTCGGAAGTTCCCCATATAATAATATTTATGTATTATTATTTGTACCCAGTATATAAACACTGGGAACTACTATTCGTGCTGTTTCGTCCAATAAATGTTTGTCTACAACACAAGTATTCAGCCCTACTGGGAGATACTTGCATTAATAGGAAAGTACAAATATACAATTTATTTCCGGTCTGTGATCGTTACCCTATGCTATAGTCATTGAGAACGTCATCGTGTAAGACACTACTGCAATAGCCAATTTTTTAGTTGGCTGCGTGGTAGTGTGCCAAGCGTTCGGCTTCTCGTGGCAAGGCGCGGTGCCACTGAGTACGGGTTCGATCCCACTTCGGACCATATATTGTTCTTCGTTTTTTTCTATTGTTGTTTGTCTGTCAATTTTTCCGAGTGCTAACACATACTTCTTTGTTCTATTATTCCCTATTATCGCCTCGGAAGTTCCCCATATAATAATATTTATGTATTATTATTTGTACCCAGTATATAAACACTGGGAACTACTATTCGTGCTGTTTCGTCCAATAAATGTTTGTCTACAACACAAGTATTCAGCCCTACTGGGAGATACTTGCATTAATAGGAAAGTACAAATATACAATTTATTTCCGGTCTGTGATCGTTACCCTATGCTATAGTCATTGAGAACGTCATCGTGTAAGACACTACTGCAATAGCCAATTTTTTAGTTGGCTGCGTGGTAGTGTGCCAAGCGTTCGGCTTCTCGTGGCAAGGCGCGGTGCCACTGAGTACGGGTTCGATCCCACTTCGGACCATATATTGTTCTTCGTTTTTTTCTATTGTTGTTTGTCTGTCAATTTTTCCGAGTGCTAACACATACTTCTTTGTTCTATTATTCCCTATTATCGCCTCGGAAGTTCCCCATATAATAATATTTATGTATTATTATTTGTACCCAGTATATAAACACTGGGAACTACTATTCGTGCTGTTTCGTCCAATAAATGTTTGTCTACAACACAAGTATTCAGCCCTACTGGGAGATACTTGCATTAATAGGAAAGTACAAATATGCAATTTATTTCCGGTCTGTGATCGTTACCCTATGCTATAGTCATTGAGAACGTCATCGTGTAAGACACTACTGCAATAGCCAATTTTTTAGTTGGCTGCGTGGTAGTGTGCCAAGCGTTCGGCTTCTCGTGGCAAGGCGCGGTGCCACTGAGTACGGGTTCGATCCCACTTCGGACCATATATTGTTCTTCGTTTTTTTCTATTGTTGTTTGTCTGTCAATTTTTCCGAGTGCTAACACATACTTCTTTGTTCTATTATTCCCTATTATCGCCTCGGAAGTTCCCCATATAATAATATTTATGTATTATTATTTGTACCCAGTATATAAACACTGGGAACTACTATTCGTGCTGTTTCGTCCAATAAATGTTTGTCTACAACACAAGTATTCAGCCCTACTGGGAGATACTTGCATTAATAGGAAAGTACAAATATACAATTTATTTCCGGTCTGTGATCGTTACCCTATGCTATAGTCATTGAGAACGTCATCGTGTAAGACACTACTGCAATAGCCAATTTTTTAGTTGGCTGCGTGGTAGTGTGCCAAGCGTTCGGCTTCTCGTGGCAAGGCGCGGTGCCACTGAGTACGGGTTCGATCCCACTTCGGACCATATATTGTTCTTCGTTTTTTTCTATTGTTGTTTGTCTGTCAATTTTTCCGAGTGCTAACACATACTTCTTTGTTCTATTATTCCCTATTATCGCCTCGGAAGTTCCCCATATAATAATATTTATGTATTATTATTTGTACCCAGTATATAAACACTGGGAACTACTATTCGTGCTGTTTCGTCCAATAAATGTTTGTCTACAACACAAGTATTCAGCCCTACTGGGAGATACTTGCATTAATAGGAAAGTACAAATATACAATTTATTTCCGGTCTGTGATCGTTACCCTATGCTATAGTCATTGAGAACGTCATCGTGTAAGACACTACTGCAATAGCCAATTTTTTAGTTGGCTGCGTGGTAGTGTGCCAAGCGTTCGGCTTCTCGTGGCAAGGCGCGGTGCCACTGAGTACGGGTTCGATCCCACTTCGGACCATATATTGTTCTTCGTTTTTTTCTATTGTTGTTTGTCTGTCAATTTTTCCGAGTGCTAACACATACTTCTTTGTTCTATTATTCCCTATTATCGCCTCGGAAGTTCCCCATATAATAATATTTATGTATTATTATTTGTACCCAGTATATAAACACTGGGAACTACTATTCGTGCTGTTTCGTCCAATAAATGTTTGTCTACAACACAAGTATTCAGCCCTACTGGGAGATACTTGCATTAATAGGAAAGTACAAATATGCAATTTATTTCCGGTCTGTGATCGTTACCCTATGCTATAGTCATTGAGAACGTCATCGTGTAAGACACTACTGCAATAGCCAATTTTTTAGTTGGCTGCGTGGTAGTGTGCCAAGCGTTCGGCTTCTCGTGGCAAGGCGCGGTGCCACTGAGTACGGGTTCGATCCCACTTCGGACCATATATTGTTCTTCGTTTTTTTCTATTGTTGTTTGTCTGTCAATTTTTCCGAGTGCTAACACATACTTCTTTGTTCTATTATTCCCTATTATCGCCTCGGAAGTTCCCCATATAATAATATTTATGTATTATTATTTGTACCCAGTATATAAACACTGGGAACTACTATTCGTGCTGTTTCGTCCAATAAATGTTTGTCTACAACACAAGTATTCAGCCCTACTGGGAGATACTTGCATTAATAGGAAAGTACAAATATGCAATTTATTTCCGGTCTGTGATCGTTACCCTATGCTATAGTCATTGAGAACGTCATCGTGTAAGACACTACTGCAATAGCCAATTTTTTAGTTGGCTGCGTGGTAGTGTGCCAAGCGTTCGGCTTCTCGTGGCAAGGCGCGGTGCCACTGAGTACGGGTTCGATCCCACTTCGGACCATATATTGTTCTTCGTTTTTTTCTATTGTTGTTTGTCTGTCAATTTTTCCGAGTGCTAACACATACTTCTTTGTTCTATTATTCCCTATTATCGCCTCGGAAGTTCCCCATATAATAATATTTATGTATTATTATTTGTACCCAGTATATAAACACTGGGAACTACTATTCGTGCTGTTTCGTCCAATAAATGTTTGTCTACAACACAAGTATTCAGCCCTACTGGGAGATACTTGCATTAATAGGAAAGTACAAATATACAATTTATTTCCGGTCTGTGATCGTTACCCTATGCTATAGTCATTGAGAACGTCATCGTGTAAGACACTACTGCAATAGCCAATTTTTTAGTTGGCTGCGTGGTAGTGTGCCAAGCGTTCGGCTTCTCGTGGCAAGGCGCGGTGCCACTGAGTACGGGTTCGATCCCACTTCGGACCATATATTGTTCTTCGTTTTTTTCTATTGTTGTTTGTCTGTCAATTTTTCCGAGTGCTAACACATACTTCTTTGTTCTATTATTCCCTATTATCGCCTCGGAAGTTCCCCATATAATAATATTTATGTATTATTATTTGTACCCAGTATATAAACACTGGGAACTACTATTCGTGCTGTTTCGTCCAATAAATGTTTGTCTACAACACAAGTATTCAGCCCTACTGGGAGATACTTGCATTAATAGGAAAGTACAAATATGCAATTTATTTCCGGTCTGTGATCGTTACCCTATGCTATAGTCATTGAGAACGTCATCGTGTAAGACACTACTGCAATAGCCAATTTTTTAGTTGGCTGCGTGGTAGTGTGCCAAGCGTTCGGCTTCTCGTGGCAAGGCGCGGTGCCACTGAGTACGGGTTCGATCCCACTTCGGACCATATATTGTTCTTCGTTTTTTTCTATTGTTGTTTGTCTGTCAATTTTTCCGAGTGCTAACACATACTTCTTTGTTCTATTATTCCCTATTATCGCCTCGGAAGTTCCCCATATAATAATATTTATGTATTATTATTTGTACCCAGTATATAAACACTGGGAACTACTATTCGTGCTGTTTCGTCCAATAAATGTTTGTCTACAACACAAGTATTCAGCCCTACTGGGAGATACTTGCATTAATAGGAAAGTACAAATATGCAATTTATTTCCGGTCTGTGATCGTTACCCTATGCTATAGTCATTGAGAACGTCATCGTGTAAGACACTACTGCAATAGCCAATTTTTTAGTTGGCTGCGTGGTAGTGTGCCAAGCGTTCGGCTTCTCGTGGCAAGGCGCGGTGCCACTGAGTACGGGTTCGATCCCACTTCGGACCATATATTGTTCTTCGTTTTTTTCTATTGTTGTTTGTCTGTCAATTTTTCCGAGTGCTAACACATACTTCTTTGTTCTATTATTCCCTATTATCGCCTCGGAAGTTCCCCATATAATAATATTTATGTATTATTATTTGTACCCAGTATATAAACACTGGGAACTACTATTCGTGCTGTTTCGTCCAATAAATGTTTGTCTACAACACAAGTATTCAGCCCTACTGGGAGATACTTGCATTAATAGGAAAGTACAAATATACAATTTATTTCCGGTCTGTGATCGTTACCCTATGCTATAGTCATTGAGAACGTCATCGTGTAAGACACTACTGCAATAGCCAATTTTTTAGTTGGCTGCGTGGTAGTGTGCCAAGCGTTCGGCTTCTCGTGGCAAGGCGCGGTGCCACTGAGTACGGGTTCGATCCCACTTCGGACCATATATTGTTCTTCGTTTTTTTCTATTGTTGTTTGTCTGTCAATTTTTCCGAGTGCTAACACATACTTCTTTGTTCTATTATTCCCTATTATCGCCTCGGAAGTTCCCCATATAATAATATTTATGTATTATTATTTGTACCCAGTATATAAACACTGGGAACTACTATTCGTGCTGTTTCGTCCAATAAATGTTTGTCTACAACACAAGTATTCAGCCCTACTGGGAGATACTTGCATTAATAGGAAAGTACAAATATACAATTTATTTCCGGTCTGTGATCGTTACCCTATGCTATAGTCATTGAGAACGTCATCGTGTAAGACACTACTGCAATAGCCAATTTTTTAGTTGGCTGCGTGGTAGTGTGCCAAGCGTTCGGCTTCTCGTGGCAAGGCGCGGTGCCACTGAGTACGGGTTCGATCCCACTTCGGACCATATATTGTTCTTCGTTTTTTTCTATTGTTGTTTGTCTGTCAATTTTTCCGAGTGCTAACACATACTTCTTTGTTCTATTATTCCCTATTATCGCCTCGGAAGTTCCCCATATAATAATATTTATGTATTATTATTTGTACCCAGTATATAAACACTGGGAACTACTATTCGTGCTGTTTCGTCCAATAAATGTTTGTCTACAACACAAGTATTCAGCCCTACTGGGAGATACTTGCATTAATAGGAAAGTACAAATATACAATTTATTTCCGGTCTGTGATCGTTACCCTATGCTATAGTCATTGAGAACGTCATCGTGTAAGACACTACTGCAATAGCCAATTTTTTAGTTGGCTGCGTGGTAGTGTGCCAAGCGTTCGGCTTCTCGTGGCAAGGCGCGGTGCCACTGAGTACGGGTTCGATCCCACTTCGGACCATATATTGTTCTTCGTTTTTTTCTATTGTTGTTTGTCTGTCAATTTTTCCGAGTGCTAACACATACTTCTTTGTTCTATTATTCCCTATTATCGCCTCGGAAGTTCCCCATATAATAATATTTATGTATTATTATTTGTACCCAGTATATAAACACTGGGAACTACTATTCGTGCTGTTTCGTCCAATAAATGTTTGTCTACAACACAAGTATTCAGCCCTACTGGGAGATACTTGCATTAATAGGAAAGTACAAATATGCAATTTATTTCCGGTCTGTGATCGTTACCCTATGCTATAGTCATTGAGAACGTCATCGTGTAAGACACTACTGCAATAGCCAATTTTTTAGTTGGCTGCGTGGTAGTGTGCCAAGCGTTCGGCTTCTCGTGGCAAGGCGCGGTGCCACTGAGTACGGGTTCGATCCCACTTCGGACCATATATTGTTCTTCGTTTTTTTCTATTGTTGTTTGTCTGTCAATTTTTCCGAGTGCTAACACATACTTCTTTGTTCTATTATTCCCTATTATCGCCTCGGAAGTTCCCCATATAATAATATTTATGTATTATTATTTGTACCCAGTATATAAACACTGGGAACTACTATTCGTGCTGTTTCGTCCAATAAATGTTTGTCTACAACACAAGTATTCAGCCCTACTGGGAGATACTTGCATTAATAGGAAAGTACAAATATACAATTTATTTCCGGTCTGTGATCGTTACCCTATGCTATAGTCATTGAGAACGTCATCGTGTAAGACACTACTGCAATAGCCAATTTTTTAGTTGGCTGCGTGGTAGTGTGCCAAGCGTTCGGCTTCTCGTGGCAAGGCGCGGTGCCACTGAGTACGGGTTCGATCCCACTTCGGACCATATATTGTTCTTCGTTTTTTTCTATTGTTGTTTGTCTGTCAATTTTTCCGAGTGCTAACACATACTTCTTTGTTCTATTATTCCCTATTATCGCCTCGGAAGTTCCCCATATAATAATATTTATGTATTATTATTTGTACCCAGTATATAAACACTGGGAACTACTATTCGTGCTGTTTCGTCCAATAAATGTTTGTCTACAACACAAGTATTCAGCCCTACTGGGAGATACTTGCATTAATAGGAAAGTACAAATATACAATTTATTTCCGGTCTGTGATCGTTACCCTATGCTATAGTCATTGAGAACGTCATCGTGTAAGACACTACTGCAATAGCCAATTTTTTAGTTGGCTGCGTGGTAGTGTGCCAAGCGTTCGGCTTCTCGTGGCAAGGCGCGGTGCCACTGAGTACGGGTTCGATCCCACTTCGGACCATATATTGTTCTTCGTTTTTTTCTATTGTTGTTTGTCTGTCAATTTTTCCGAGTGCTAACACATACTTCTTTGTTCTATTATTCCCCACTGAGTGGAACAACTGGATGGTTTCAGCATTAAATTACCTCGAGGCATAGAACCAGATACTGAGTGGAACAACTGGATGGTTTCAGCATTAAATTACCTCGAGGCATAGAACCAGATACTGAGTGGAACAACTGGATGGTTTCAGCATTAAATTACCTCGAGGCATAGAACCAGATACTGAGTGGAACAACTGGATGGTTTCAGCATTAAATTACCTCGAGGCATAGAACCAGATACTGACAGCAATCCTTCCATGGATGACGGTGGATCACTCAGGTACAGGCTTGTTCTGGGACTAGCATTCTGACTAGAGACAGGGCTACTGTTTGCACTGGCCCCTTCAAGTTCTGCCCGGTGATCTGTGTCAATATGTTTTCCAAAGTTGTCGCAATTCTCTTCTCCGACTATCCTTCTGTCCGAATGTTTTGTGACATCTTCTCTTTGTCTGATGGTCGTTGGGAAGAAAGGAAAGACAACTGGCTGGTTAGGGTTACAGTTAATGCTTCACAGATATAAGACAGGGTCACAATAACAAATGTTACTACATTATCATTATAAGACAGGTCACAATAACAAATGTTACTACATTATCAGATATAAGACAGGTCAAAATAACAAATGTTACTACATTATCAGATATAAGACAGGACACAATACCAAATGTTACTACATTATCATTATAAGACAGGACACAATACCACATGTTACTACATTATCATTATAAGACAGGTCACAATACCAAATGTTACTACATTATCATTATAAGACAGGTCACAATAACAAATGTTACTACATTATCATTATAAGACAGGTCACAATAACAAATGTTACTACATTATCATTATAAGACAGGTCACAATGTGTAACAGCAATAATGTCTGCTATTTTATTATTTAGGGAGCCACGATAGCTCAGTGGTTAGTGAACTCGACTACAAAGGACAAGAGGTAGGGTTCGATCCCAACCGACAGCTTCCGGTTCACCCAGCCTTTTATGGGTAGGAAAAATTGAAAAAAAATAAAAATGGTATGTTAGAAGCTTTACGTGATAAATAGACGACACAGATTCGAACGACGTTTCGGCTCAATAGGCCTATTGAGCCGAAACGTCGTTCGAATCTGTGTCGTCTATTTATCACGTAAAGCTTCTAACATACCATTTTTTATTTTTTTTCAATTTTTCCTCGCATTCAGCTTTACTGCAGCTTCGCATTTTTATGCATTCATTTGCATTTCTTTGCCTTAACCCCTTTTATGGGTACCAGATAATTTTTCTGGGAAAGTAAAGCGGCACAGGCGTAATACCGACCACATTACCCCATTAATCATGTGCCGAAGGTCTGTAAAATTTATGGTCACTAACACCATATTCCCTATACGCCACTTGGCGTGACGGGGGTACTTTACTTTTTTTTTTTTTTTTACTTTTATTGTATTATTTCCTAGATCTGCCTTTTCTCAATTTCCTTACTGAGTATTCTTGCTCTCTCTGTAAGCTGGCTGGTGATGTTCAGACCATTTCACCTGTTCTTTCCTAAATTTGATACAACACTAGAGTACCTCCTGTCCTTGTAATATCACTTCTGATTGTCTTTTCTTCTACTTATGTTTAGTATTCTTTTCTCTAATTATTTTGTTTTCTACTTCAGGTGGAGTGCAAAAGATTGACTGATGAAATATTAGAAATATTAGGAAACATAACAGAAGGAGAGGCCAACAGAAGAGCAAAAGATGGATTGATGGAATATTAGAAACACTAGGAAACATAACAGAAGGAGAGGCCAACAGAAGAGCAAAAGATTGACTGATGAAATATTAGAAACACTAGAAAACATAACAGAAGGAGAGGCCAACAGAAGAGCAAAAGATGGATTGATGGAATATTAGAAACACTAGGAAACATAACAGCAGGTGAGGTCAACAGAAGAGTAAAAGATGGATTGATGGAATATTAGAAACACTAGGAAACATAACGGTAGGAGAGACTAACAGAAGAGTAAAAGATGGATTGATGGAATATTAGAAACACTAGGAAACATAACAGCAGGTGAGGTCAACAGAAGAGTAAAAGATGGATTGATGGAATATTAGAAACACTAGGAAACATAACGGCAGGAGAGACCAACGGAACAGCAAAAGATAGATTGATGGAATATTAGAAACACTAGGAAACATAACGGCAGGAGAGACCAACGGAACAGCAAAAGATGGAATATTAGAAACACTAGGAAACATAAAAGTAGGAGAGACCAACAGAAGAGCGAAAGATGGATTGATGGAATATTAGAAATACTAGGAAACATAACAGCAGGAGAGGCCAACAGAAGAGCAAAAGATGGATTGATGGAATATTAGAAATACTAGGAAACATAACAGCAGGAGAGGCCAACAGAACAGCAAAAGATGGATTGATGGAATATTAGAAACAATAGGAAACAGAACAGCAAAAGACTGTAAACTATATCTCCCCTTGATTCTTAATGGCAAATGATATAAGAAATAGGAAGGTGCATATGAATGTATATCTAATTATAAGACAGACAGAGAGAGAGAAACAAAAGTGGTTAAATGAGAGAAGTGGTTAACTTTGTGAGAATGAATGTGCTGACAGCAACAGCGTACCTTCTCCTGCGGTATCTGTGACCTGCTCGGGTAGCATTCCTCCTGGCTTCAGTCAGAGCAGCTGCTGCCCCCTGCATCAAAGTCATAGAGTTATTCAACAGTTGATTCTACAACACTCAACATATCAATCAGTTTGATGCAGTTATTCAACAGTTGATTCTACAACACTCAACATATCAATCAGTCTGATGCAGTTATTCAACAGTTGATTCTACAAAACTCAACATATCAATCAGTCTGATGCAGTTATTCAACAGTTGATTCTACAACACTCAACATATCAATCAGTCTGATGCAGTTATTCAACAGTTGATTCATTCTACAACACCCAACATATCAATCAGTGTGATGCAGTTATTCAACAGTTGATTCATTCTACAACACTCAACATATCAATCAGTCTGATGCAGTTATTCAACAGTTGATTCTACAACACTCAACATATCAATCAGTTTGATGCAGTTATTCAACAGTTGACAACACTCAACATATCAATCAGTCTGATGCAGTTATTCAACAGTTGACAACACTCAACATATCAATCAGTCTGATGCAGTTATTCAACAGTTGATTCTACAACACTCAACATATCAATCAGTCTGATGCAGTTATTCAACAGTTGATTCTACAACACTCAACATATCAATCAGCTGTACTTAATGGGTCTGTGCGGTTTGTGTATGGAGATGAAGATGGGGTTTCCAAGCCGATATAAGAGGCCAATTTGTGGTGCAGCAAAGTGCTGTCCACCAGGGCTGGAAGTCATGTCCACAGCGGATCTTTCCTGACTAGAAGTCATGTCCACATTAGATCTTTCCTGACTAGAAGTCATGTCCACATTAGATCTTTCCTGACTAGAAGTCATGTCCACATTAGATCTTTCCTGACTAGAAGTCATGTCCACATTAGATCTTTCCTGACTAGAAGTCATGTCCACATTAGATCTTTCCTGACTAGAAGTCATGTCTACATTAGATCTTTCCTGACTAGAAGTCATGTCCACATTAGATCTTTCCTGACTAGAAGTCATGTCCACATTAGATCTTTCCTGACTAGAAGTCATGTCCACATTAGATCTTTCCTGACTAGAAGTCATGTCAACATTAGATCGTTCCTGACTAGAAGTCATGTCCACATTAGATCTTTCCTGACTAGAAGTCATGTCAACATTAGATCTTTCCTGACTAGAAGTCATGTCCACATTAGATCTTTCCTGACTAGAAGTCATGTCCACATTAGATCTTTCCTGACTAGAAGTCATGTCCACATTAGATCTTTCCTGACTAGAAGTCATGTCCACATTAGATCTTTCCTGACTAGAAGTCATGTCAACATTAGATCTTTCCTGACTAGAAGTCATGTCCACATTAGATCTTTCCTGACTAGAAGTCATGTCAACATTAGATCTTTCCTGACTAGAAGTCATGTCCACATTAGATCTTTGCTGACTAGAAGTCATGTCCACATTAGATCTTTCCTGACTAGAAGCCATGTCCACATTAGATCTTTCCTGACTAGAAGTCATGTCCACATTAGATCTTTCCTGACTAGAAGCCATGTCCACATTAGATCTTTCCTGACTAGAAGTCATGTCCACATTAGATCTTTCCTGACTAGAAGTCATGTCCACATTAGATCTTTCCTGACTAGAAGTCATGTCCACATTAGATCTTTCCTGACTAGAAGTCATGTCCACATTAGATCTTTCCTGACTAGAAGTCATGTCCACATTAGATCTTTCCTGACTAGAAGTCATGTCCACATTAGATCTTTCCTGACTAGAAGTCATGTCCACATTAGATCTTTGCTGACTAGAAGTCATGTCCACATTAGATCTTTCCTGACTAGAAGTCATGTCCACATTAGATCTTTGCTGACTAGAAGTAATGTCCACATTGGATCTTTCCTGACTAGAAGTCATGTCCACATTAGATCTTTCCTGACTAGAAGTCATGTCCACATTGGATCTTTCCTGACTAGAAGTCATGTCCACATTAGATCTTTCCTGACTAGAAGTCATGTCTACAGGGGACCTTTTCATGGAAACAAACCTCTCATTTCTGACATTCTCTTTATAACTTTTAAGAAGGCTGATTACAGTACATGTCTGTCTTTGCCTTCAGTTCTCATTAATAACCAAACTATCAATATATATAACATGTTGGTCACTTACATGGAAAAAAAAAAGTAGAACAGGCTAGACTATGAGCAATCTGTGACAAGACTAAAGCCATTCACTATCAGGAGCTGGGCACACATTCTCACACAAATCTGTAAAGCAGCCATGGATGTACTCGTCACTTCTTAACAAACTGTCAAACAACAAACATGGATGTATTATATCACACAACAAACATGGATGTATTCTATCACACAACAAATATGGATGTATTCTATCACACAACAAACATGGATGTATTCTATCACACAACAAACATGGATGTATTCTATCACACAACAAACTTGGATGTTTTCTATCACATAATAAACATGGATGTTTTCTATCACACAACAAACATGGATGTATTCTATCACACAATAAACATGGATGTATTCTATCACACAACAAACTTGGATGTATTCTATCACACAATAAACTTGGATGTATTCTATCACACAATAAACATGGATGTATTCTACCACACAATAAACGTGGATGTATTCTATCACACAACAAACGTGGATGTATTCTATCACACCATAAACATGGATGTATTCTATCACACAATAAACATGGATGTATTCTATCACACAACAAACATGGATGTATTCTATCACACAACAAACATGGATGTATTCTATCACACAACAAACTTGGATGTTTTCTATCACATAATAAACATGGATGTTTTCTATCACACAACAAACATGGATGTATTCTATCACACAATAAACATGGATGTATTCTATCACACAACAAACTTGGATGTATTCTATCACACAATAAACTTGGATGTATTCTATCACACAATAAACATGGATGTATTCTACCACACAATAAACGTGGATGTATTCTATCACACAACAAACGTGGATGTATTCTATCACACCATAAACATGGATGTATTCTATCACACAATAAACATGGATGTATTCTATCACACAATAAACATGGATGTATTCTGCCACACAATAAACATGGATGTATTCTATCACACAATAAACATGGATGTATTCTATCACACAATAAACATGGATGTATTCTGCCACACAATAAACATGGATGTATTCTATCACACAATAAACATGGATGTATTCTATCACACCATAAACATGGATGTATTCATCACACAACAAACATGGATGTATTTCTATCACACAATAAACATGGATGTATTCTATCACACAATAAACATGGATGTATTCTATCACACAACAAACATGGATGTATTCTACCACACAATAAACATGGATGTATTCTATCACACAATAAACATGGATGTATTCTACCACACAATAAACATGGATGTATTCTATCACACAATAAACATGGCTGTATTCTATCGCACAATAAACATGGATGTATTCTATCACACAATAAACATGGATGTATTCTATCACACAATAAACATGGATGTATTCTACCACACAATAAACATGGATGTATTCTACCACACAATAAACATGGATGTATTCTGTCACACAACAAACATGGATGTATTCTATCACACAACAAACATGGATGTATTCTATCACACAAAAAACATGAATGTATTCTATCATACAATAAACATGGATGTATTCTACCACACAATAAACATGGATGTATTCTATCACACAATAAACATGGATGTATTCTATCACACAATAAACATGGATGTATTCTATCACACCATAAACATGGATGTATTCTATCACACAACAAACATGGATGTATTCTATCACACAACAAATATGGATGTTTTCTACCACACAATAAACATGGATGTATTCTATCACACAACAAACATGGATGTATTCTATCACACAAAACAAACATGGATGTATTCTATCACACAATAAACATGGATGTATTCTATCGCACAATAAACATGGATGTATTCTACCACACAATAAACATGGATGTATTCTGTCACACAACAAACATGGATGTATTTTGTCACACAACAAACATGGATGTATTCTGTCACACAACAAACATGGATGTATTCTATCACACAACAATCATGGCCTTAAATCTCAGACACAATAGCATGAGGAATAAAAATCAAAATTACAGGTGAACTCAGAAATGTCAAATGCTTGATTACAATACACGACATCTATGTGACATGTTGTCCTTTCTGCCCTTAGTCAACAAAATGTTGAAACTTTGCCCTACTTCTTGTAATGATATTCATACTTGAAATTGGAGACTAAAAAAAGGAAATTAATTATTCTAAAGTTAAACGTCTAGTCTATCAACATATAATAGATCTAATTTATGAAGTTGGAAGTATGGCAATGACAAAAGATGAGTCTAAAGTTAAACGTCTAGTTTATCAACATATAATAGATCTAATTTATGAAGTTGGAAGTATGGCAATGACAAAAAGATGAGTCTAAAGTTAAACGTCTAGTTTATCAACATATAATAGATCTAATTTATGAAGTTGGAAGTATGGTAATGACAAAAGATGAGTCTAAAGTTAAATGTCTAGTTTATCAACATATAATAGATCTAATTTATGAAGTTGGAAGTATGGTAATGACAAAAGATGAGTCTAAAGTTAAACGTCTAGTTTATCAACATATAATAGATCTAATTTATGAAGTTGGAAGTATGATAATGACAAAAGATGAGTCTAAAGTTAAACGTCTAGTTTATCAACATATAATAGATCTAATTTATGAAGTTGGAAGTATGGCAATGACAAAAGATGAGTCTAAAGTTAAACGTCTAGTTTACCTACATATAATAGATCTAATTTATGAAGTGGGAGTATCATCATCAAGTACCGGACCTACTGGCGTAGGTGATCATGTCTCTCCACAACTTTCGATCTCGGCAGCTATTTATCATTTCTGTTGTTGACCTTCTGCCAAGCCATTCTCTTAAGCTGTCTGTTATTTTGTCTCTTTGCATCCCTCTATCTCTTCGTCCCTCAATTTTTCTAGTTGTTACAATATATCCCAGCTGTTCTCTTCTCATTACATGGCCAAAAAAATGATGATTGTTTCTTCCTAATATTGGAAATTAGCTCTCTTTTTGCTTTTACCTCTCTCAGAACATCTTCATTACTCTTCTTAGCTGTCCATGGTACTCTTAACATTCTTCTGTAAAACCACATTTCTACAGGCTCCAGTGGTTTTCTTGTCTGTTGTCCTATTGTCCATGATTCACATCCATATGTTAAGACTGGCTCTACATAACATTTAAGAACTCTTTTTCTTGTTTCTATTGTCAAAAATGGATTGCATAGTATCTTCCTCATTTTTTGGATAGCTGCTTTTGCCTGAGCCATTCTACATCTCACCTCTTTTGTACATCTTCCATCTGAGGTTAACAAAGTTCCCAAATATTTAAATAAAGTGGGAGTATAGCAGTGAAAAAAGATGAGTCTAAAGTCAAAGGTCTAGTTTACCAACATATAATAGATCTAATTTATGAAGTTGCGAGTATAGCAGTGACAAAAGTTGAGTCTAAAGTCAAAGGTCTAGTTTATCAACATATAATAGATCTAATTTATGAAATTGGGAGTATAGCAGTGACAAAAGATGAGTCTAAAGTCAAAGGTCCAGTTTATCAACATATAATAGATCTAATTTATGAAGTTGCGAGTATAGCAGTGACAAAAGTTGAGTCTAAAGTCAAAGGTCTAGTTTATCAACAGGGAGGTCAAAAAGTAATGCACACCAATTTTTTTCTCGGCTAATAATAAAGATAGGAATATGAAATTTTGCACACTTGGAATATGACATCTTCCAATTATGTGTACCAAATTGCACAGCATTCTGAAAAATATTACGCAATCTATGAACCGTTAAAATGGAGCTTGTCAACAATGTCCGTTACAAACAGCGAATTGTCATAGAATTTCTGGTTGCGGAAAAAGAAACTGTGGCAAACATTCATAAACGACTGTGTGTAGTGTACAAATGTTCTGCAGTCGATAGGAGGCACAGTTAGTCGCTGGGTTCAGAGAATTAAAGCTGCAGAAAGTGTACGAGTGGAGCTGCATGATTTACCGCGTTCTGGACGTGTTGCCTCGGCTACCAGCACAGACATGTTAAACCGGGCTGATGCCATTATTCGTAAGGATAGGCGTATCACTAGTCAGCAATTGGCATTGCAGCTTACAGTCAGCAAGGGAAGTGCAATCGCAATTTTTAAAACTCTCAGATATTCAAAGATTTGCGCTCGATTGGTTCCTCGGTGCCTAACAAATGATCACAGAGTTCAAAGGAAAACATTCTGTTCTGAATTGTTGGAGCGTTTCGGTGTTGAAGGAGAAATGTTTTTGTCAAAAACTGTTACCGGTGACGAAACGTGAGCACATTATTATGAGCCTGAAACAAAAATGCAGTCAATGGAATGGCATCATCCGCAGTCACCAAAAAGAAAAAAATTCAAAACATCTCCATCAGCCGGAAAGGTGATGATCACTGTCTTCTGGGACATTGATGGTGTGATTCTTGTTGATGTAATGACAAGATGTGAGACAATCAACTCGACAGCTTACATCAATACACTGACAAAACTCAAAAATCGGTTCCACAGAGTTCGGCCTAATAAGCCATCTGCAGATTTGTTGCTTCAACATGACAATGCACGCCCTCACACAAGTCTGGTAACACGGGAAGCAATCAACAAATTTGGTTGGACTGTACTGCCCCATCCTCCTTACAGCCCTGATCTGGCTCCCTCAGATTTCCATCTGTTTGGACCACTCAAAAAATTCCTGCGTGGGACACACTTTGACAATAATGAGGGTGTGATCCTTGCAGTTAAAAAATGGCTACGCGAGCAGGACAAAACTTGGTACAAACGAGGCATTCATGACCTAGTTTCGCGTTGGCGTAAGGCAATACGCTTGGACGGCGATTATGTTGAACAATAGGTAGTGTCAAGGGGATGTTCAGCTACAATCTGTGAAAATTTCACACATTTTGCCCGAATAGTTTCCGAGAAAAAAATTGGTGTGCATTACTTTTTGACCTCCCTACGTATAATAGATCTAATTTATGAAGTTGGGAGTATAGCAGTGACAAAAGATGAGCCTAAAGTCAAACGTACAGCTTACCAGCTTGACAACTTTGCATATTAGTCAAGAGTCACAGAATCTCATATTTAGCCAGGCTCATGTGACATAGCAGGCATGAGAGTAACAACAAACACTGACAAGTCATTCACCTGTGCAATCCCAGCCAGGTTTTGCCTGTTAGACTGTGAGGAATGCCGTACACTGTTGGGTTTATAATGAGCAGCCAGGGCCAGTATCAGTCTCATTATGGCTTTGAGGTTGCCCTCAACTATATCTGTTAACAATAAGATTGTTATAGTCATGACCATCTGTGAGGTTACCCTCAACTATATCTGTTAACAATAAGAATGTTATAGTTATGACCATCTGTGAGGTTGCCCTCAACTATATCTGTTAACAATAAGATTGTTATAGTCATGACCATCTGTGAGGTTGCCCTCAACTATATCTGTTAACAATAAGATTGTTATAGTCATGACCATCTGTGAGGTTGCCCTCAACTATATCTGTTAACAATAAGATTGTTATAGTCATGACCATCTGTGAGGTTACCCTGAACTATATCTGATCTGTTAACAATAAGATTGTTATAGTCATGACCATCTGTGAGATTGCCCTCAACTATATCTGTTAACAATAAGATTGTTATAGTCATGACCATCTGTGAGATTGCCCTCAACTATATCTGTTAACAATAAGATTGTTATAGTCATGACCATCTGTGAGGTTGCCCTCAACTATATCTGTTAACAATAAGATTGTTATAGTCATGACCATCTGTGAGGTTGCCCTCAACTATATCTGTTAACAATAAGAATGTTATAGTTATAACCTCAACCATATCTGTTAACAATAAGAATGTTATAGTTATAACCTCAACTATATCTGTTAACAATAAGAATGTTATAGTCATAACCTCAACTATATCTGTTAACAAAAAGATTGTTATAGTTATAACCTCAACTATATCTGTTAACAAAAAGATTGTTATAGTCATAGCCTCAACTATATCTGTTAACAATAAAATGTTTCCCCTCAACTATATCTGTTAACAATAAAATGTTCCCCCTCAATTATATCTGTTAACAATAAAATGTTCCCCCTCAATTATATCTGTTAATAAAATGTTCCCCCTCAACTATATCTGTTAACAATAAAATGTTTCCCCCCTCAATTATATCTGTTGGGGGCCTCGGTAGCCTTGTTGGGAAAACCACATGACTGGACTACCGACGTTCAGACAACCCGTGTTCGATTCTCGCTGGGAACAGTGTGAATTGTACTCGTGGTTGGAAAAAAAAAATACCCCCACGGTGGACCAAGCCGTTGGTAGAAATGGGTACCAGGGTATTACCCTGGAAAGGTGAGGAATGTCGCTTCACATCTGAGTTTCGATGCTTGAACCGACACTAAACAGAAATCTTTGAACATTTCTGGATAGGCGACCGAGCACATATGGGTGGAAACTCGCATCCTAAGACGCCAGTTCAAGTCTTGTACTTTACCGTTAATTATATCTGTTAACAATAAAATGTTTCCCCCCTCCACTATATCTGTTAATAAGATGTTCCCCCTCCACTATATCTGTTAACAATAACATGTTCCCCCCTCAACTATATCTGTTAACAATAACATGTTCCCCCCTCAACTATATCTGTTAACAATAACATGTTCTCCCCCCCCCAACTATATCTGTTAACAATAAAATGTTCCCCACTCAACTATATCTGTTAACAATAACATGTTCCCCCCTCCACTATATCTGTTAACAATAACATGTTCCCCCTCAACTATATCTGTTAACAATAAAATGTTCCCCCCTCACCTATATCTGTTAACAATAAAATGTTCCCCACTCAACTATATCTGTTAACAATAAAATGTTCCCCACTCAACTATATCTGTTAACAATAAAATGTTCCCCACTCAACTATATCTGTTAACAATAAAATGTCCCCCCTCAATTATATCTGTTAGCAATAAAATGTTCCCCACTCAACTATATCTGTTAACAATAAAATGTCCCCCCTCAATTATATCTGTTAGCAATAAAATGCCCCCCTCAATTATATCTGTTAACAATAAAATGTTGTCCCCTCAACTATATCTGTTAGCAATAAAATGTTGTCCCCTCAACTATATCTGTTAACAATAAGATGTTGCCCTCTCAACTATATCTGTTAGCAATAAAATGTTGTCCCCTCAACTATATCTGTTAACAATAAGATGTTGCCCTCTCAACTATATCTGTTAGCAATAAAATGTTCCCCACTCAATTATATCTGTTAACAATAAAATGTTGTCCCCTCAACTATATCTGTTAGCAATAAAATGTTCCCCACTCAATTATATCTGTTAACAATAAGATGTTGCCCTCTCAACTATATCTGTTAGCAATAAAATGTTCCCCACTCAATTATATCTGTTAACAATAAAATGTTCCCCCTCAACTATATCTGTTAACAACCAAATGCAATTTATTTGGAAGAAAAACTTTGCGGTTGTCATTAACTATGTCTCTCAACTCAATAAATACATGCAGGCAATGTGTGATGTCAATAGTAGGAAAGAAACATGTCAATTATTTTGTTCAAGTGATGATTGTTGTGCTGGGTACCTCTTGTTGTGATGTGGTGCATCTTGATCTTCCTGGAGTACATGAACTGCAGCACCTTGTCAATGTTCTCCCTCATCTCTGCATGGCTGGAGGGTGCTTGGTGGACATCAGGCAGCATCTCTCCCGCTGGGGAATAGTCAAAGACAAGAGCTCACTGACCTCAAGCCATCACTGTCATGAGCTGACTGCTCAAAGATGATGACAAGAGTCAAAGACAAGAGGTCACTGACCTCAAGCCATCACTGTCATGAGCTGACTGCTCAAAGATGATGACAAGAGTCAAAGACAAGAGCTCACTGACCTCAAGCCATCACTGTCATGAGCTGACTGCTCAAAGATGATGACAAGAGTCAAAGACAAGAGCTCACTGACCTCAAGCCATCACTGTCATGAGCTGACTGCTCAAAGATGATGACAAGAGTCAAAGACAAGAGCTCACTGACCTCAAGCCATCACTGTCATGAGCTGACTGCTCAAAGATGATGACAAGAGTCAAAGACAAGAGCTCACTGACCTCAAGCCATCACTGTCATGAGCTGACTGCTCAAAGATGATGACAAGAGGCAAAGACAAGAGGTCACTGACCTCAAGCCATCACTGTCATGAGCTGACTGCTCAAAGATGATGACAAGAGTCAAAGACAAGAGCTCAATGACCTCAAGCCATCACTGTCATGAGCTGACTGCTCAAAGATGATGACAAGAGTCAAAGACAAGAGCTCAATGACCTTAAGCCATCACTGTCATGAGCTGACTGCTCAAAGATGATGACAAGAGTCAAAGACAAGAGCTCAATGACCTTAAGCCATCACTGTCATGAGCTGACTGCTCAAAGATGATGACAAGAGTCAAAGACAAGAGCTCACTGACCTCAAGCCATCACTGTCATGAGCTGACTGCTCAAAGATGATGACAAGAGTCAAAGACAAGAGCTCACTGACCTCAAGCCATCACTGTCATGAGCTGACTGCTCAAAGATGATGACAAGAGGCAAAGACAAGAGCTCAATGACCTCAAGCCATCACTGTCATGAGCTGACTGCTCAAAGATGATGACAAGAGGCAAAGACAAGAGGTCACTGACCTCAAGCCATCACTGTCATGAGCTGACTGCTCAAAGATGATGACAAGAGGCAAAGACAAGAGCTCAATGACCTCAAGCCATCACTGTCATGAGCTGACTGCTCAAAGATGATGACAAGAGGCAAAGACAAGAGCTCACTGACCTCAAGCCATCACTGTCATGAGCTGACTGCTCAAAGATGATGACAAGAGTCAAAGACAAGAGCTCACTGACCTCAAGCCATCACTGTCATGAGCTGACTGCTCAAAGATGATGACAAAAGTCAAAGACAAGAGCTCAATGACCTTAAGCCATCACTGTCATGAGCTGACTGCTCAAAGATGATGACAAGAGTCAAAGACAAGAGCTCATTGACCTCAAGCCATCACTGTCATGAGCTGACTGCTAAGGGATAATGACAAGAGAGCCATGTCTAGAGAGAACAAATTGAGAATGAGAAAAGATATACAGTTTATAGTAAGATACAAAGAGAAGGTAGACAAATTGAGAGTGAGAAAAGATATAAACATTACAGAGACATGTTTGATGTTCCAGACCTAAACTTTTACTCAGATCCCTGACATAACTTATCAATCACTTCTACAAGGTTTGTTATCTGTCCCTGACATAACTTACCAATCACTTCTACAAGGTTTTCTATCTGTCCCTGACATAACTTACCAATCACTTCTACAAGGTTTTCTATCTGTCCCTGACATAACTTACCAATCACTTCTACAAGGTTTGTTATCTGTCCCGGACATGACTTACCAATCACTTCTACAAGGTTTTCTATCTGTCCCTGACATGACTTACCAATCATTTCCACAAGGTTTTCTATCTGTCCCTGACATAACTTACCAATCACTTCTACAAGGTTTTCTATCTGTCCCTGACATGACTTACCAATCACTTATACAAGATTTTCTATCTGTCCCTGACATAACTTACCAATCACTTATACAAGGTTTGTTATCTGTCCCTGACATAACTTACCAATCACTTCTACAAGGTTTGTTATCTGTCCCTGACATAACTTACCAATCACTTCTACAAGGTTTTCTATCTGTCCCTGACATAACTTACCAATCACTTCTACAAGGTTTTCTATCTGTCCCTGACATAACTTACCAATCACTTCTACAAGGTTTTCTATCTGTCCCTGACATAACTTACCAATCACTTCTACAAGGTTTGTTATCTGTCCCGGACATGACTTACCAATCACTTCTACAAGGTTTTCTATCTGTCCCTGACATGACTTACCAATCATTTCCACAAGGTTTTCTATCTGTCCCTGACATAACTTACCAATCACTTCTACAAGGTTTTCTATCTGTCCCTGACATGACTTACCAATCACTTATACAAGATTTTCTATCTGTCCCTGACATAACTTACCAATCACTTATACAAGATTTTCTATCTGTCCCTGACATGACTTACCAATCACTTATACAAGATTTTCTATCTGTCCCTGACATAACTTACCAATCACTTATACAAGATTTTCTATCTGTCCCTGACATGACTTACCAATCACTTATACAAGATTTTCTATCTGTCCCTGACATAACTTACCAATCACTTCTACAAGGTTTTCTATCTGTCCCTGACATAACTTACCAATCACTTATACAAGATTTTCTATCTGTCCCTGACATGACTTACAAATCACTTCTACAAGGTTTGTTATCTGTGTCTGACATGACTTACCAATTACTTCTACAAGGTTTGTTATCTGTCCCTGACATGACTTACCAATCACTTCTACAAGGTTTTCTATATGTCCCTGACATGACTTACCAATCATTTCTACAAGGTTTTCTATCTGTCCCTGACATGACTTACCAATCACTTCTACAAGGTTTTCTATCTGTCCCTGACATGACTTACCAATCATTTCTACAAGGTTTTCTATCTGTCCCTGACATAACTTACCAATCACTTCTACAAGGTTTTCTATCTGTCCCTGACATGACTTACCAATCACTTCTACAAGGTTTGTTATTTGTCCCTGACATGACTTACCAATCACTTCTACAAGGTTTGTTATCTGTCCCTACCATGACTTACCAATCACTTCTACAAGGTTTGTTATCTGTCCCTGACATGACTTACCAACCCCTTCTACATTAGTTTGCTACCTGTCTCTGACATAAAACAAAATTACCTATCACTCCTATAAGGTTTGCCATATGTCCCTGACATGAAACAAACTTAACAAATCACTTTTATGAGGTTTGCTATCTGTCCCTGACATTAAACAGACATACCAATCACTTCATTAGGTTTGCTATCTGTCCTTGACATGAAACAGATTAATCAATCATTTCTATAAGGTTTGCTATCTGTCCCTGACATGAAACATACTTACCTATCACTTCTATGAGGTTTGCTATTTATCTTTGACATGAAACAAAATTATCAATTCTTTAAGGTTTGCCATCTGTCCCTGACATGAAACAAAACTGACCTATCATTTCTACAAGGTTTGCTATTTGTCCCGGACATAAAACAAACTTACCAATCACTTCTACACAGTTTGCTATCTGTCCTTGACATGAAGCAGATTTACCTATCACTTCTATGAGGTTTGCTATTTGTCCCTGACATGAAACAAACTTACTGATCACTTCTATAAGGTTTGCTATTTGTCCCTGACATGAAAAAAACTTAACAAATCACTTCTATAAGGTTTGTCATCTGTCCCTGACATGAAACAAACTTAACAAATCACTTCTATGAGGTTTACTATCTGTCCCTGACATCAAACAGACATACCAATCACTTCATTAGGTTTGCTATCTGTCCTTGACATAAAACAGATTAATCAATCATTTCTATAAGGTTTGCTATCTGTCCCTGACATGAAACAGACTTACCTATCACTTCTATGAGGTTTGCTATTTATCTTTGACATGAAACAAAATTACCAATTCTATAAGGTTAGCCGTCTGTCCCTGACATGAAACAGACTGACATATCACTTCTATATGGTTTGCTATTTGTCCCTGACATGAAACAAACTTACCAATCACTTCTACACAGTTTGCTATCTGTCCCTGACATGAAACAGACTTACCTATCACTTCTATGAGGTTTGCTATTTGTCCCTGACATGAAACAAACTTACCAATCACTTCTATGAGGTTTGCTAGAGCCACTCCATCCCTGACATCATGCCGGAGGTCCTCAACAAGATGGGCCCCCAACTTTTTCTTAAGTTGGGAGTTGATCCAAGCCACATAGGCTGTCAGCTGTTTCTGCACACAAAAAAACTAAGTTAATGGATGTCAGCTGTTTCTGGACACACAAAAACTGAGTTAATGGATGTCAGCTGTTTCTGGACACACAAAAACTAAGTTAATGGATGTCAGCTGTTTCTGCACACACAAAAACTAAGTTAATGGATGTCAGCTGTTTCTGGACACACAAAAACTGAGTTAATGGATGTCAGCTGTTTCTGGACACACAAAAACTAAGTTAATGGATGTCAGCTGTTTCTGCACACACAAAAACTAAGTTAATGGATGTCAGCTGTTTCTGGACACACAAAAACTGGGTTAATGGATGTCAGCTGTTTCTGGACACACAAAAACTGAGTTAATGGATGTCAGCTGTTTCTGGACACACAAAAACTGAGTTAATGGATGTTAGTCACTAAAGAGACCATGTAAACATAACTATGTGTTGTTGTAATGTGTTTTTAAAATCAATGATGTACAATATGTTACGTGTCTTTGAAATCATGGACGTACAATATGTTACGTGTCTTTGAAATCAAGGACGTAGAATATGTTATGTGTCTTTGAAATCAAGGACGTACTATATGTTATGTGTCTTTGAAATGAAAGACGTACAAAAAGTAACATTTAAAGAATTTTTTAATACCAAAAACATGACAAAAGCCATGTAGTTGAGCTGTTTATGACACCAAAAACATGACAAACGCCATGTAGGTGATCTGTTTATAACCAAAAACATGACAAACGCCATGTAGGTGATCTGTTTATAACCAAAAACATGACAAACATCATGTAGGTGATCTGTTTATAACCAAAAAACATGACAAAAGCCATGTAGGTGATCTGTTTATAACCAAAAACATGACAAAAGCCATGTAGGTGATCTGTTTATAACCAAAAACATGACAAAAGCCATGTAGGTGATCTGTTTATAACCAAAAACATGACAAAAGCCATGTAGGTGATCTATATTATAACCAAAAACATGACAAACGCCATGTAGGTGATCTATATTATAACCAAAAACATGACAAACGCCATGTAGGTGATCTATATTATAACCAAAAACATGACAAACGCCATGTAGGTGATCTGTTTATAACCAAAAACATGACAAACGCCATGTAGGTGATCTGTTTATAACCAAAAACATGACAAAAGCCATGTAGGTAATCTGTTTCTGAACAGCAATGCACAGACTGTTGGGGTATGTGAGTTTTGAAAGCAAAGAAAATAGAGCTGAAGTAAGGATTGTAGGAGCTGAGGGTGGCTATGCTACTGCGGGGATATGAACACCTTAATCTTAAAGTGCCCAATTTTGAATTGAGATTGGAACAAAACCACTTTCTCCATTTCTCCCTAATCTCGGTCAACTCAAATGCCTAGTCCGAATAGATAGAGCCAGCGGTGATAAAATTTGGTCTTAAAGATTGGAGTTAACACGAACTAATCATCATTACCATCGAGTGCCATCTCCGCAATGGAGGTTGGCTACCATGGAGCGCCATTCTGTTCTGTCTCTTGCTTTGATGGTGCAAATTGTCATAGGCTGATTTGTCCATCTTTTGATGTTACTCGTCCATGTAAGTCTTGGTCTGCCTCTTTTACCTTGTATTTTCCCTTCCAATATTACTTTTAGTAGGCTGTTGTGTCTTTTAACATGGCCCAAAAATTGCATTTTTCTTGTTTGAATTGTGTTTAGTAGTTCTCTTTTCATTTTTAGTTGTTTTAAGACTTCATCGTTTGTTTTCTTCTCCTTCCATCCAATTCTACCTATTCTTCTATATATCCACATTTCAAAGGCTTCAATTCTCTGTTCTGTTTTCTTGTCTAGTGTCCATGTTTCTGCACCACATAGGAATGTTGAGAAGATATAACATTTTGCTATTCTTAGTTTTAGTAAAGTAAAAAGTAAAGTACCCCCATCACGCCAAGTGGCGTATAGGGAATATGGTGTTAGTGACCATACATTTTACAGACCTTCGGCACATGATTTTTGGGGTAATGTGATCGGTGTTACGTCCGTGCCGCTTTACTTTCCCAGAAAAAATCTGGTACCCATTAAACCTTAGTTTTAGCCCTGGTGTTATTTGTTTTGATGTTAGTATATTTTTCATGACACTAAAATTACTTGTTGTCATTCCTATTCTTTTGTTTATTTCAGTTTTACATTTTCCATCTCTGGTTATAGTATGTCCAAGGTATTCTGACCTATGGAAGCGAATCATGGACAGTAGACAAACAAATGAAAAGACGATTAGAGGCCACAGAGATGGGATTTCTCAGAAGAATGTTGAAAGTTCCCTGGACAGCTAAAAAGACCAATGAGGAAGTTCTCAAAGAGGCCAACACAAAAAGGGAGCTCCTAAAAAACATCAGAAAGAAACAATCAACATTTTTCTGGCACATCATGAGAAGAGGAAAGTTGGAATACTTGGTTACAACATGCAAAATAAAAGGAAAGAGAGATCACGGACGACAAAGAGAGAAAATATTAGATGGCTTGTATGATGCACTGTAGATAGAAGATTGTGGAAGGACATGATTGCCTATGCCAACTGGTACGGCACATGATGATGAAGGTAGTTGTAGTTCTGAACTGTCTCCAGGTCTATTCCTTCAATTTTGATATCCACTTATGGGTTTTGATTATTTTCTGTGTTTATGATCATAGTTTTAGTCTTTTTGATATCCATATCTAGTCCATATTTTTTGCTTGTCATGTTTATTTCATTAAGTAACTGTTGTAGAACACAACATAAGGCAAATAAAAATAAAAAATAGCAGGCTGCATATCACTGTCTGGACAAAAATATGAAAACAAATAAAAATTCAAAGCAAATCTCCCGCAACAAAATGATAAGTGTTTGCTCATTGTGCCACAATTTGGTGGTGCTCGGAACAACAATCAACAGGTGGTTGAGGAAGTTCTTGGTCAGATAGGGTTTCTTGGGGTGGGTGAAGATATCAGTGGACAATGAGACCATACAAGGTTCCCTCCACACCTTGCCAGGTGGGTGCATGGGGGTAGGTGAAGATATCAGTGGACAATGAGACCATACAAGATTCCCTCCACACCTTGCCAGGTGTATGGGGGTAGGTGAAGATATCAGTGGACAATGAGACCAGACAAGGTTCCCTCCACACCTTGCCAGGTGTATGGGGGTAGGTGAAGATATCAGTGGACAATGAGACCATACAAGATTCCCTCCACACCTTGCCAGGTGTATGGGGGTAGGTGAAGATATCAGTGGACAATGAGACCAGACAAGATTCCCTCCACACCTTGCCAAGTGTATGGGGGTAGGTGAAGATATCAGTGGACAATGAGACCATACAAGATTCCCTCCACACCTTGTCAGGTGTATGGGGGTTGGTGGAAATATCAGTGGACAATGAGACCATACAAGATTCCCTCCACACCTTGCCAGGTGTATGGGGGTTGGTGGAAATATCAGTGGACAATGAGACCATACAAGATTCCCTCCACACCTTGCCAGGTGTATGGGGGTAGGTGAAGATATCAGTGGACAATGAGACCATACAAGATTCCCTCCACACCTTGTCAGGTGTATGGGGGTTGGTGAAAATATCAGTGGACAATGAGACCATACAAAATTCCCTCCACACCTTGTCAGGTGTATGGGGGTTGGTGAAAATATCAGTGGACAATGAGACCAGACAATGTTCACTCCACACCTTGCCAGGTGTATGGGGGTAGGTGAAGATATCAGTGGACAATGAGACCAGACAATGTTCACTCCACACCTTGCCAGGTGGGTGTATGGGGGTAGGTGAAGATATCAGTGGACAATGAGACCAGACAAGGTTCCCTCCACACCTTGCCAGGTGGGTGTATGGGGGTAGGTGAAGATATCAGTGGACAATGAGACCAGACAATGTTCACTCCACACCTTGCCAGGTGTATGGGGGTAGGTGAAGATATCAGTGGACAATGAGACCAGACAATGTTCACTCCACACCTTGCCAGGTGTATGGGGGTAGGTGAAGATATCAGTGGACAATGAGACCAGACAAGGTTCCCTCCACACCTTGCCAGGTGGGTGTATGGGGGTAGGTGAAGATATCAGTGGACAATGAGACCAGACAAGGTTCACTCCACACCTTGCCAGGTGGGTGTATGGGGGTAGGTGAAGATATCAGTGGACAATGAGACCAGACAAGGTTCACTCCACACCTTGCCAGGTGGGTGTATGGGGGTAGGTGAAGATATCAGTGGACAATGAGACCAGACAAGGTTCACTCCACACCTTGCCAGGTGGGTGTATGGGGGTAGGTGAAGATATCAGTGGACAATGAGACCAGACAAGGTTCACTCCACACCTTGCCAGGTGGGTGTATGGGGGTAGGTGAAGATATCAGTGGACAATGAGACCAGACAAGGTTCACTCCACACCTTGCCAGGTGTATGGGGGTAGGTGAAAATATCAGTGGACAATGAGACCAGACAAGGTTCACTCCACACCTTGCCAGGTGTATGGGGGTAGGTGAAGATATCAGTGGACAATGAGACCAGACAATGTTCACTCCACACCTTGCCAGGTGTATGGGGGTAGGTGAAGATATCAGTGGACAATGAGACCAGACAAGGTTCCCTCCACACCTTGCCAGGTGGGTGTATGGGGGTAGGTGAAGATATCAGTGGACAATGAGACCAGACAATGTTCACTCCACACCTTGCCAGGTGTATGGGGGTAGGTGAAGATATCAGTGGACAATGAGACCAGACAAGGTTCCCTCCACACCTTGCCAGGTGGGTGTATGGGGGTAGGTGAAGATATCAGTGGACAATGAGACCAGACAATGTTCACTCCACACCTTGCCAGGTGTATGGGGGTAGGTGAAGATATCAGTGGACAATGAGACCAGACAATGTTCACTCCACACCTTGCCAGGTGTATGGGGGTAGGTGAAGATATCAGTGGACAATGAGACCAGACAAGATTCCCTCCACACCTTGCCAGGTGGGTGTATGGGGGTAGGTGAAGATATCAGTGGACAATGAGGCCATACAAGGTTCCCTCCACACCTTGCCAGGTGGGTGTATGGGGGTAGGTGAAGATATCAGTGGACAATGAGACCAGACAAGATTCCCTCCACACCTTGCCAGGTGTATGAGGAATATTGTTAGTGACCAGATTTTTTTCATGACCAAGGCCCATGTTTTGAGTGATGTGGCCGTATCATGCCAGGCCACCTTTACTTCCCAGAAAAATCTCTGGTACCCATTTTTAGAGGCTGAGTGAACCCAGGATCTTTGTCTGTCCAAAAAAATCCTCCACTTCTGGCAATCAAACCTGGACCCCTTGGAAGCGAGAACACTAACCACTCAGCCACCGAGGCTCCGAAGGTATCATAACACATGATATAATGAGTTTAGGGCTAGAATGAGACAAGAGATGATGAGATTGGATATAATGAGTTGAATGGCTAGAATGAGACAAGAGATGATGAGATTGGATATAATGAGTTGAAAGGCTAGAATGAGACAAGAGATGATGAGATTGGATATAATGAGTTGAATGGCTAGAATGAGACAAGAAATGATGAAATTTGGATATAATGAGTTGAAGTGCTAGAATGAGACATGAAATGATGAGATTGGATATAATGAGTTGAAGTGCTAGAATGAGACATGAAATGATGAGATTGGATATAATGAGTTGAAAGGCTAGAATGAGACAAGAAATGATGAGATTGGATATGAGTTGAATGGCTAGAATGAGACCAGAAATGATGAAATTTGGATATAATGAGTTGAAGTGCTAGAATGAGACATGAAATGATGAGATTGGATATAATGAGTTGAAGTGCTAGAATGAGACATGAAATGATGAGATTGGATATAATGAGTTGAAAGGCTAGAATGAGACAAGAGATGATGAGATTGGATATAATGAGTTGAATGGCTAGAATGAGACAAGAAATGATGAGATTGGATATGAGTTGAATGGCTAGAATGAGACAAGAAATGATGAGATTGGATATGAGTTGAATGGCTAGAATGAGACGAGATGATGAGATTGGATATAATGAGTTGAATGGCTAGAATGAGACAAGAAATGATGAGATTGGATATGAGTTGAATGGCTAGAATGAGACAAGAAATGATGAGATTGGATATAATGAGTTGAATGGCTAGAATGAGACCAGAAATGATGAGATTGGATATAATGAGTTGAATGGCTAGAATGAGACAAGAGATGATGAGATTGGATATAATGAGTTCAAGTGCTAGAATGAGACAAGAGATGATGAGATTGGATATAACGCGATTGAAAAGAATTATACTAGATATGGTAAGCCAAGAAATGAAAACATAATTAACAATAAATAGCCATGGGATGGGACAGAATGAGACAAGAGATGATGAGATCGGATATAATGAGATTAGGTAAAATGAGAAAGAATATGATGATATCAGATCTAACAGTAATATAGAAATTGAGACTGGGATTGGGGGATGTGGGGGGAAACATGAGATAGGATATCATGAGATGGGGTGATAAATGAGCAAGATATGATGAGATAAAACATAGATTTTATAAGAAAGGATATGTGAAAACATATGACCACTAAGATTTTATGAGAAAGGATAAAAAAGGAAAACATATGATCAGCAAGATTTGAATGAGAGGAAAGATAATGAGAATATATATATATTGAGATATGGTATAATAAATCAAGAAATACTGAATAAAGCAACATATGAGTCAAACATATATGGTAGACACAAGATATGAGACTAACATATATGGTAGACACAAGATATGAGACAAACATATATGGTAGACACAAGATATGAGACTAACATATATGGTAGACACAAGATATGAGACAAACATATATGGTAGACACAAGATATGAGACAAACATATATGGTAGACACAAGATATGAGATTAACATATATGGTAGACACAAGATATGAGACTAACATATATGGTAGACACAAGATATGTGACAAACATATATGGAGGACAGTAAATTATTAAAGAAATATTAACTGTGGTAAACAAAGGAGATAAGAAACAAATATTTGTGGCAAACAAAAGAGATAACCAAATATTTGCGGTAAAAAAGATAAAAAAAACAAATATTTGCAGTAAACAAAAAGATAAGAAACAAATATTTGCGGTAAACAAAAAAGATAAGAAAGAAAGGTATGACAGTCAAAAAAGCATTTACCCTAAGGATAACATTACACCTGAGGTGTGCCCGCGACAGGTCACCTGTCATTGTCTTTCATTGTGACTTCTAGCACAAGTTCAAAGACTACCACTCATATCATCAACCCCTTCTACAGAGATACCTCTTCTCTTCTAAATACTCTTTTCAAAGTTCAACACAAATGCGATGTCAGCATCTCAAATGAGGGGGCGCCACCCATTGTACTGGCTTGATGTTACTACAGGACATTGTTCCGGATTTAAAACCTCCATCAACGAGTGGAAGAAACCAAACAGAAGAAACCAAACACATTCGCACACTAATCTCTACCAATTCTTCTTTCAATCATTCAGAAACTTTTACTATCAAATGTGTAACACAGAACTACTTTCCTACATTCAGACACTGTTACCATCAAATGTGTAACACAGAACTACTTTCCTTCATTCAGACACTAATTCCATCAAATGTGTAACGCAGAACTACTTTTCTTCATTCAGACACTTTTACCATCAAATGTGTAACACAGAACTACTTTCCTTCATTCAGACACTTTTACCATCAAATGTGTAACACAGAACTACTTTCCTTCATTCAGACACTGATTCCATCAAATGTGTAACACAGAACTACTTTCCTTCATTCAGACACTTTTACCATCAAATGTGTAACACAGAACTACTTTCCTTCATTCAGACACTTTTACCATCAAATGTGTAACACAGAACTACTTTCCTTCATTCAAACACTTTTACCATCAAATGTGTAACACAGAACTACTTTTCTTCATTCAGACACTTTTACCATCAAATGTGTAACACAGAACTACTTTCCTTCATTCAGACACTTTTACCATCAAATGTGTAACACATAACTACTTTCCTTCATTCAGACACTTTTACCATCAAATGTGTAACACAGAACTACTTTCCTTCATTCAAACACTTTTACCATCAAATGTGTAACACAGAACTACTTTTCTTCATTCAGACACTTTTACCATCAAATGTGTAACACAGAACTACTTTCCTTCATTCAGACACTTTTACCATCAAATGTGTAACACATAACTACTTTCCTTCATTCAGACACTTTTACCATCAAATGTGTAACACAGAACTACTTTTCTTCATTCAAACACTTTTACCATCAAATGTGTAACACATAACTACTTTCCTTCATTCAGACACTTTTACCATCAAATGTGTAACACAGAACTACTTTCCTTCATTCAGACACTTTTACCATCAAATGTGTAACACATAACTACTTTCCTTCATTCAGACACTAATTCCATCAAATGTGTAACACAGAACCACTTTTCTTCATTCAGACACTTTTACCATCAAATGTGTAACACAGAACTACTTTCCTTCATTCAGACACTTTTACCATCAAATGTGTAACACAGAACTACTTTCCTTCATTCAGACACTTTTACCATCAAATGTGTAACACATAACTACTTTCCTTCATTCAGACACTTTTACCATCAAATGTGTAACACAGAACTACTTTCCTTCATTCAGACACTTTTACCATCAAATGTGTAACACAGAACTACTTTCCTACATTCAGACACTTTTACCATCAAATGTGTAACACAGAACTACTTTCCTTCATTCAGACACTTTTACCATCAAATGTGTAACACAGAACTACTTTCCTACATTCAGACACTTTTACCATCAAATGTGTAACACAGAACTACTTTCCTACATTCAGACACTTTTACCATCAAATGTGTAAAACAGAACTACTTTCCTTTATTCAGACACTTTTACCATCAAATGTGTAACACAGAACTACTTTCCATTGTTTAAATGATCAATTACACCAAAAAGAACTGTCTTTGATTTGTCAACATTATCTCTGAAAGAGAATCTTAATTTGTCAACATTATCTCTGAAAGAGAATCTTAATTTGTCAACATTATCTCTGAAAGAGAATCTTAATTTGTCAACATTATCTCTGAAAGAGAATCTTAATTTGTCAACATTATCTCTGAAAGAGAATCTTAATTTGTCAACATTATCTCTGAAAGAGAATCTTAATTTGTCAACATTATCTCTGAAAGAGAATCTTAATTTGTCAACATTATCTCTGAAAGAGAATCTTAATTTGTCACAGGAATCCCTCCCTGTTACCGTGGAGATGATATTAAGCTCAGTGTACAAGTAATGGTCTTTGTGGCGCTTCTCTCTGTTTAGAATAAGGCGGCACTGTCGATACTTCAACAAAAGTACTCTAGGGAAAACATAAACTGTAAGCATAACCAAGAGCTACATAGACTTTAGACATAACCAAGAGCTACATAGACTGTAAACATAACTAAGAGTTACATAGACTTTAGACATAACCAAGAGCTACATAGACTTTAGACATAACCAAGAGCTACATAGACTTTAGACATAACCAAGAGCTACATAGACTGTAAACATAACCAAGAGCAACATAGACTGTAAACATAACCAAGAGCTACATAGGATGTAAACATAACTAAGAGTTACATAGACTGTAAACATAACCAAGAGCAACATAGACTGTAAACATAACCAAGAGCTACAATAGACTGCAAACATAACCAAGAGCTACATAGACTGTAAACATAACCAAGAGTTACATAGACTTTAGACATAACCAAGAGCTACATAGACTGTAAACATAACCAAGAGTTACATAGACTTTAGACATAACCAAGAGCTACATAGACTGTAAACATAACTAAGAGTTACATAGACTTTAGACATAACTAAGAGCTACATAGACTGTAAACATAACCAAGAGAAACATAGACTGTAAACATAACCAAGAGCTACACAGACTGTAAACATAACCAAGAGAAACATAGAATGTAAACATAACCAAGAGAAACATAGACTGTAAACATAACCAAGAGCTACATAGACTGTAAACACAACCAAGAGAAACATAGACTGTAAACATAACCAAGAGCTACATAGGCTGTAAACATAACCAAGAGCTACATAAGCTGTAAACATAACCAAGAGCTTTTGAGACTGTAAACATAACCCCGTAACTATGGAGACCTTAGTAGCTTAGTTGGGAAAACTACCAGGCAGGGCTACCGACGTTTAGACAACCTGTGTTCAATTCCTGCTGGAAGCAGTGTGAGTTGTACCCCTGCGGCCGACCCAGCCACTGGCAGAAATGGGTACCAGGGTAGTACTCTGGGAAGGTGAGGAATGCCACCTCTCATCGTGAGTTTCGATGCTTGAAGCGACACTAACCAGAAGCCTCCGAACACTTCTGGATAGGAGGCTGAGCACATATGGGTGAAAACTTGCGTGCTAAGACGCCGATTCAAGTCTCGTACTTGACCTTGACCTTTGGGGGCCTTGGTAGTCTAGTTGGGAAAAAACCTGACCATGCAGGCATGGTACTTGATGAAGATGATGATGATGTACCTATATTACATTTGTAACATTTAGCTGTTACATTACTTCTCATGGCGTACTTACTTAACATTTGTAATGTCTACCTGTTATATTACTTTTCATGGCATACCTACATTACATTTGCAACATCTACCTGTTATATTACTTCTCATGACACACCTACATTACATTTGTAACATCTACCTGTTATATTACTTTTGATCATGTACCCAAATTAAATTTTTAACATCTACCTGTTATATTACTTCTCACAATGCACATACATTACATTTGTAACATCTACCTGTTATATTACTTCTCATGACACACCTACATTACATTTGTAACATCTACCTGTTATATTACTTTTGATCATGTACCCAAATTAAATTTGTAACATCTACCTGTTATAATACTTCTCACAATGCTCATACATTACATTTGTAACATCTACCTGTTATATTACTTCTCACAATGCTCATACATTACATTTGTAACATCTACCTGTTATATTACTTCTCATGATGTACCCACATTACTTTTGACAAGTCTACTTCTTATGACATGCCCACATTACATTTGTAACATCTACCTGCTATATTACAGCTAATAATGTACCTACATTACATTTGTAACATCTACCTGCTATATTACAGCTAATAATGTACCTATATTACTTTTGTAACATCTACTTCTTATGACATACCCAGATTACATTTCTAATGTCTACCTGTTATTTTTCATGATGAACCCACATTACATTTGCAATACCTACCGGTTATACTACTTGTCATGACCTACCTACATTACATTTGTAACATCTTACTGTTATAATACTTCTCATGACATACTCACACTACATTTGTAAAGTTTATCTTAAATATATTACTTCTCATGACAAACATACGTTATATTTGTAACGTCTACCTGTTATAATAATTCTTATGACGTAGCCAAATTACATTTGTAATGCCTACTTGTTATATTACTTCACATGACATACATGTAAATAGATTATACTTACATATTCAGCGGCTACCTATAGACGTGATGTTAACAATTTTTTCTATCTTATATCTTAAAAGTAACAATTATTCAGATTCCTATCTCATAGGTAACAATCATTCAGACTCCTATCTCATAGGTAACAATCATTCAGACTCCTATCTCATATCTTAAAAGTAACAATCATTCAGACTCCTATCTTAAAAGTAACAATCATTCAGACTCCTATCTCGATGTTAAAAGCAACAATCATTCAGACTCCTATCTCATATCTTAAAAGCAACAACCATTAAGACTCCTAATTCACATCTTAAGAGCAACAATCACTCAGACTCCTATCTCGTATCTTAAAAGTAACAATCATTCAGACTCCTATCTCACATCTTAAGAGCAACAATCATTCAGACTCCTGTCTCATATCTTAAAAGTAACAATCATTCAGACTCCTATATCATATCTTAAAAGCAACAATCATTCAGACTCCTATCTCATATCTTAAAAGTAACAATCATTCAGACTCTTATCTCATATCTTAAAAGCAACAATCATTCAGATTCCTATCTCATATCTAAAAAACAACAATCATTCAATTTAGACTCCTGTCTCATATCTTAAAAGTAACAATCATTCAGACTCCTATCTCACATCTTAAAAGCAACAATCATTCAGACTCTTATCTCATATCTTAAAAGCAACAATCATTCAGATTCCTATCTCATATCTAAAAAACAACAATCATTCAATTTAGACTCCTATTTCATATCTTAAAAGCAACAACCATTTAGTCTCCACTTCATTTTGTTTCAGACTAACTGACATGTGACCACTAGTGACAACAAAACTAACAGCACAGCATGCTCCTGTGTTATTCTCACAGCACAACTTCTGTATGAGAAACATTCATTTTAAATCATCACTCTCATGTTCTAAATCATCACTCTCATGTTCTAAATCATCACACTCATGTTCTAAATCATCACTCTCATGTTCTAAATCATCACTCTCATGTTCTAAATCAACACTTCAAATCATCACTCTCATATTCTAAATCATCACACTCATGTTCTAAATCATCACTCCCATGTTCTAATCACACTCATGTTCTAAATCATAACACTCATGTTCTAAATCATCACTCTCATGTTCTAAATCATCACTCTCATGTTCTAAATCATCACTTCTAAATCATCACTCCAATGTTCTAAATCATCATTCCCATGTTCTAAATCAACACTTCTAAATCATCACTCTCATGTTCTAAATCATCACTCTCATGTTCAAAATCATCACTCCCATGTTCTAAATCAACACTTCTAAATCATCACTCTCATGTTCTAAATCATAACTCTCATGTTCTAAATCATCACTTTCATGTTCTAAATCATCACTCCCATGTTCTAAATCAACACTTCTAAATCATCACTCTCATGTTCTAAATCAACACTTCTAAATCATCACTCTCATGTTCTAAATCATCACTCTCATGTTCTAAATCAGCACACTCATGTTCTAAATCATCACTTCTAAATCATCACTCTCATGTTCTAAATCATCACTTCTAAATCATCACTCTCATGTTCTAAATCATCACTCCCATGTTCTAAATCAACACTTCTAAATCATCACTCTCATGTTCTAAATCATCACTCTCATGTTCTAAATCATCACTCTCATGTTCTAAATCATCACACTCATGTTCTAAATCATCACTTCTAAATCATCACTCTCACATTCTAAATCATCACTTCTAAATCATCACTCTCATGTTCTAAATCATCACTTCTAAATCATCACTCCCATATTCTAAATCAACACTTCTAAATCATCACTCCCACGTTCTAAATCATCACTCTCATGTTCTAAATCATCACTCTCATGTTCTAAATCATCACTCCCATGTTCTAAATCATCACTCTCATGTTCTAAATCATCACTCCCATGTTCTAAATCATCACTTCTAAATCATCACTCCCATGTTCTAAATCATCACTCTCATGTTCTAAATCAACACTTCTAAATAATCTCTCTCATGTTCTAAATCATCACTCTCATGTTCTAAATCATCACTTCTAAATCATCACTCCCATGTTCTAAATCATCACTCCCATGTTCTAAATCACCACTCTCATGTTCTAAATCATCACACTCATGTTCTAAATCAACACTTCTAAATCATCACTCTCATGTTCTAAATCATCACTCTCATGTTCTAAATTATCACTTCTAAATCATCACTCTCATGTTCTAAATCATCACACTCATGTTCTAAATCAACACACTCATGTTCCAAATCATCACTCCCATGTTCTAAATCATCACTCTCATGTTCTAAATCAACACTCTCATGTTCTAAATCATCACTCTCATGTTCTAAATCATCACTCTCATGTTCTAAATCAACACTTCTAAATCATCACTCTCATGTTCTAAATCATCTCTCATGTTCTAAATCATCACTCTCATGTTCTAAATCAACACTTCTAAATCATCACTCTCATGTTCTAAATCATCACACTCATGTTCTAAATCATCATACTCATGTTCTAAATCAGCACACTCATGTTCTAAATCATCATACTCATGTTCTAAATCAGCACACTCATGTTCTAAATCATCACACTCATGTTCTAAATCATCACTTCTAGACCAACACTCTCATGTTCTAAATCAAAACATTCATGTTCTAAATCATCACATTCATGTTCTAAATCATCACACTCATGTTCTAAATCATCACACTCGCGTTCTAAATCAACACTCTCATGTTCTAAATCAACACTTCTAAATCATCACACCCATGTTCTAAATCAACACTCTCATGTTCTAAATCAACACTTCTAAATCATCACACTCGTGTTCTAAATCAACACTTCTAAATCATCACACTCATGTTCTAAATCAACACTCTCATGTTCTAAATCAACACACTCGTGTTCTAAATCAACACTTCTAAATCATCACACTCATGTTCTAAATCATCACACTCATGTTCTAAATCATCACTCTCATGTTCTAAATCAGCACACTCATGTTCTAAATCATCACTCCCATGTTCTAAATCATCACTCCCATGTTCTAAATCAGCACACTCATGTTCTAAATCATCACTCCCATGTTCTAAATCAGCACACTCATGTTCTAAATCATCACTCCCGTGTTCTAAATCATCACTCCCATGTTCTAAATCAGCACACTCATGTTCTAAATCATCACTCCCGTGTTCTAAATCATCACTCCCATGTTCTAAATCAGCACACTCATGTTCTAAATCATCACTCCCGTGTTCTAAATCATCACTCCCATGTTCTAAATCAGCACACTCATGTGTTAAATCATCACTCCCGTGTTCTAAATCATCACTCCCATGTTCTAAATCAGCACACTCATGTTCTAAATCATCACTCCCGTGTTCTAAATCACGAAACATTCTCTGGATGACACAAAACACCAAAGGTGGTTAGATGAAACAAAACACCAACGCTGGTTAGATGAAACAAAACACCAACACTGGTTAGATGAAATGAAACAGTGGCTCAACACCACAGCTCTCCAAATGTACAAACTAATGAAATAGTGTCCCTAGATGGTAAATCACCGACAGCCGTCACATTGAGCACGACGACACCTGGTACCAGAGAACATCACCTGACCTAAGCAGCCACCGTGAACACACACCTGGAGCCTGTGTACCTGGCAGCGTTAACATTTATTGATCACTTGCCTGCAGATTCTGCACAGCCCCCTTCTCTTCCTCCAGCTCTGGTACAACAACCAGAGACTCCTAATCAATAAAGACCCCCACAGAAAGGCGAGACTGTTAAATCCAGTGTGTGATAAATAAAGCAATAAATAAACATTGGAATTTGAAAACGAGGCACAGTTAACACACAATGGTATCATCGAGTTGCTCGCCGAATATGTCGCTGATTAGGACAGCACGATCAAAGATGAGAGATCGGTTTGTTGGGGTGATCTAGAAAACTATGGACAGCCCATCACAGATGGAAGATCGGTTTGTTGGGGCGATCTAGAAACTATGGACAGCCCATCACAGATGGAAGATCGGTTTGCTGGGGTGATCTAGAAAACTATGGACAGCCCATCACAGATGGAAGATCGGTTTGTTGGGGCGATCTAGAAAACTATGGACAGCCCATCACAGATGGAAGATCGGTTTGTTGGAGTGATCTAGAAAACTATGGATAGCCCATCACAGATGGAAGATCGGTTTGTTGGAGTGATCTAGAAAACTAAGGACAGCCCATCACAGATGGAAGATCGGTTTGTTGGAGTGATCTAGAAAACTATGGACAGCCCATCACAGATGGAAGATCGGTTTGTTGGAGTGATCTAGAAACTATGGACAGCCCATCACAGATGGAAGATCGGTTTGTTGGAGTGATCTAGAAAACTATGGACAGCCCATCACAGATGGAAGATCGGTTTGTTGGAGTGATCTAGAAAACTATGGACAGCCCATCACAGATGGAAGATCGGTTTGTTGGAGTGATCTAGAAAACTATGGACAGCCCATCACAGATGGAAGATCGGTTTGTTGGAGTGATCTAGAAAACTATGGACAGCCCATCACAGATGGAAGATCGGTTTGTTGGAGTGATCTAGAAAACTATGGACAGCCCATCACAGATGGAAGATCGGTTTGTTGGAGTGATCTAGAAAACTATGGACAGCCCATCACAGATGGAAGATCGGTTTGTTGGAGTGATCTAGAAAACTATGGACAGCCCATCACAGATGGAAGATCGGTTTGTTGGAGTGATCTAGAAAACTATGGACAGCCCATCACAGATGGAAGATCGGTTTGTTGGAGTGATCTAGAAAACTATGGACAGCCCATCACAGATGGAAGATCGGTTTGTTGGAGTGATCTAGAAAACTATGGACAGCCCATCACAGATGGAAGATCGGTTTGTTGGAGTGATCTAGAAAACTATGGACAGCCCATCACAGATGGAAGATCGGTTTGTTGGAGTGATCTAGAAAACTATGGACAGCCCATCACAGATGGAAGATCGGTTTGTTGGAGTGATCTAGAAAACTATGGACAGCCCATCACAGATGGAAGATCGGTTTGTTGGAGTGATCTAGAAAACTATGGACAGCCCATCACAGATGGAAGATCGGTTTGTTGGAGTGAACTAGAAAACTATGGACAGCCCATCACAGATGGAAGATCGGTTTGTTGGAGTGATCTAGAAAACTATGGACAGCCCATCACAGATGGAAGATCGGTTTGTTGGAGTGATCTAGAAAACTATGGACAGCCCATCACAGATGGAAGATTGGTTTGTTGGAGTGATCTAGAAAACTATGGATAAGAAAAGTAGTAAACAAATTTAAATAAAAGTCAGAAGATTGAACTGTGGCCCTACTAGAAGAAGTGAGCCATCACGTGACTAGATAAGTGGGCCAAACACGTGGCTTGGAATGCTATTTGTATGTGAAGCCCTCATCCCAGATTCAACAAACGCTGACACACTACCAGCGGTGGATATTCAGACAAAGTCACAACTCCTCTAATATTTGATCAGAATACCTAACACAATCACAGCCCAGCTCAATTAGTTCAATGTCAGTGTACAACCAGCCACCGTGTCCCCTAGTATAGCTGTGATATAGTTCAATGTCAGTGTACAACCAGCCACCGTGTTCCCTAGTATAGTCGTGATATAGTTCAATGTCAGTGTACAACCAGCCACCGTGTTCCCTAGTATAGCTGTGATATAGTTCAATGTCAGTGTACAACCAGCCACCGTGTTCCCTAGTATAGCCGTGATATAGTTCAATGTCAGTGTACAACCAGCCACCGTGTTCCCTAGTATAGCCGTGATATAGTTCAATATCAGTGTGCAACCAGCCACCACTGTATTCCCTAGTATAGCCGTGATATAGTTCAATATCAGTGTAAAACCAGTCACCGTATTCCCTAGTATAGTCGTGATATAGTTCAATGTCAGTGTACAACCAGTCACCGTATTCCCTAGTATAGCCGTGATATAGTTCAATGTCAGTGTACAACCAGTCACCGTGTTCCCTAGTATAGCCGTGATATAGTTCAATATCAGTGTACAACCAGTCACCGTATTCCCTAGTATAGTCGTGATATAGTTCAATGTCAGTGTACAACCAGTCACCGTATTCCCTAGTATAGCCGTGATATAGTTCAATGTCAGTGTACAACCAGTCACCGTATTCCCTAGTATAGCCGTGATATAGTTCAATGTCAGTGTACAACCAGCCACCACTGTATTCCCTAGTATAGCCGTGATATAGTTCAATATCAGTGTACAACCAGTCACCGTATTCCCTAGTATAGCCGTGATATAGTTCAATGTCAGTGTACAACCAGTCACCGTATTCCCTGCTATAGCCGTGATATAGTTCAATGTCAGTGTACAACCAGCCACCGTGTTCCCTAGTATAGCCGTGATATAGTTCAATGTTAGTGTACAACCAGTCACCGTATTCCCTAGTATAGCTGTGATATAGTCCAATGTTAGTGTACAACCAGCCACCACTGTATTCCCTAGTATAGCCGTGATATAGTTCAATATCAGTGTACAACCAGTCACCGTATTCCCTAGTATAGCTGTGATATAGTTTCAATGTCAGTGTACAACCAGCAACCGTATTGCCTAGTATAGCCGTGATATAGTTCAATGTCAGTGTACAACCAGCCACTGTATTCCCTAGTATAGCTGTGATATAGTTCAAATAACTTAAGTCGTCATTAATAGACTTCTATGTCTATGGAGGTCAAACCTACTACAACCGTACAACAGCATCTATCGACATTGCAATGATATGAGGACTAGGTAGGCCATTTCAACAATTACCTCCCCGTTTCCATGGCAACAAAATAACGATAAATCATATTACGTTTTATCTTTTTATTGAAAGATTAGAAGTAGTGCCGACGGGGAGGAGAGTTTCTGAAGAGTCGACTGTAAGAGTCACTGCGCTGTATATATACAAGGGAACCTGAACAAAACTGAAAGGGATTTTAACAACAGCAAAAGCATGTTTATGTCATAACTTATAGAGCAAATGACTAAGATATGATAATGTCATTATAATTATGTTAACTTAGGGCAATAATTGAAGGAACTATTTCCCATAGCGCAGATTGCAGCAGTGTTTATGTCGCAAATAATCAGGTCAAAGTTCAACCTGAAGGTTCAGTCTCACGTCCTGGACTCCTCAAGTTTCGAACTCACCGTCTGTCACTTCACAAATGTGGCATGACCTGCCAACAAAGTTACCTAAAGTTGCCACACATTGACTTCTAGTGGCAAGGTGATAAGTTGAAATAGTTTTGATCCCTGTAGTTACTCCCTCCCTCCCTCTCTCTCTCTATCTCCCTCCCTCCCCCTCTCTCTCACTCTCTGTTCCTGATGTTTCCGTGTGTTGCGTGTTGCTAGCAATGAAAGTTTGCTTCCCTGTCAGAGGTCCCACGATAATGGGGTCGGTGATCAGGAGGACATGAACACAGTTGGCAGGACATGAGTACAGCAGATAGAAGGAGGGGTGGGGGGGGCATGGAGTACATGAGTTTGATAGAAGGGAGGCAGGGAGAACATGAACGCGGCTGACAGGACATGAGTACAGCAGATAGAAGGAGGTGTGGGGGGGGGGGGCATGGAGTACATGAGTTTGATAGAAGGGAGGCAGGGAGAACATGAACGCGGCTGACAGGACATGAGTACAGCAGATAGAAGGAGGTGTGGGGGGCATGGAGTACATGAGTTTGATAGAAGGGAGGCAGGGAGAACATGAACGCAGCTGACAGGACATGAGTACAGCAGATAGAAGGAGGTGTGGGGGGGGGGCATGGAGTACATGAGTTTGATAGAAGGGAGGCAGGGGAGAACATGAACGCAGCTGACAGGACATGAGTACAGCAGATAGAAGGAGGTGTGGGGGGCGTGGAGGACATGAGTTTGATAGAAGGGAGGCAGGGAGAACATGAACGCAGCTGACAGGACATGAGTACAGCAGATAGAAGGAGGTGTGGGGGCGTGGAGGACATGAGTTTGATAGAAGGGAGGCAGGGAGAACATGAACGCGGCTGACAGGACATGAGTACAGCAGATAGAAGGAGGTGTGGGGGCGTGGAGGACGTGAGTTTGATAGAAGGGAGGCAGGGAGAACATGAACGCGGCTGACAGGACATGAGTACAGCAGATAGAAGGAGGTGTGGGGGGGGGGGCATGGAGTACATGAGTTTGATAGAAGGGAGGCAGGGAGAACATGAACGCGGCTGACAGGACATGAGTACAGCAGATAGAAGGAGTGTGGGGGGGGGGCATGGAGTACATGAGTTTGATAGAAGGGAGGCAGGGAGAACATGAACGCAGCTGACAGGACATGAGTACAGCAGATAGAAGGAGGTGTGGGGGGGGGGGGCATGGAGGACATGAGTTTGATAGAAGGGAGGCAGGGAGAACATGAACGCAGCTGACAGGACATGAGTACAGCAGATAGAAGGAGGTGTGGGGGGGCGCATGGAGTACATGAGTTTGATAGAAGGGAGGCAGGGAGAACATGAACGCAGCTGACAGGACATGAGTACAGCAGATAGAAGGAGGTGGGGGGGGGCATGGAGGACATGAGTTTGATAGAAGGGAGGCAGGGAGAACATGAACGCAGCTGACAGGACATGAGTACAGCAGATAGAAGGAGGTGTGGGGGCGTGGAGGACGTGAGTTTAATAGAAGGGAGGCAGGGAGAACATGAACGCAGCTGACAGGACATGAGTACAGCAGATAGAAGGAGGTGTGGGGGGCATGGAGTACATGAGTTTGATAGAAGGGAGGCAGGGAGAACATGAACGCAGCTGACAGGACATGAGTACAGCAGATAGAGGAGGTGTGTGGGGGGGGCATGGAGTACATGAGTTTGATAGAAGGGAGGCAGGGAGAACATGAACGCGGCTGACAGGACATGAGTACAGCAGATAGAAGGAGGTGTGGGGGCGTGGAGGACGTGAGTTTGATAGAAGGGAGGCAGGGAGAACATGAACGCAGCTGACAGGACATGAGTACAGCAGATAGAAGGAGGTGTGGGGGCGTGGAGTACATGAGTTTGATAGAAGGGAGGCAGGGAGAACATGAACGCAGCTGACAGGACATGAGTACAGCAGATAGAAGGAGGTGTGGGGGGGGGGCATGGAGTACATGAGTTTGATAGAAGGGAGGCAGGGAGAACATGAACGCAGCTGACAGGACATGAGTACAGCAGATAGAAGGAGGTGTGGGGCAGGACAGGGGTGGGGGAGAACTGAAGGAGCGGACAGCAGATAGAAGGGGGGGGGGGGGCGTATGATAGGGAGGGGGAGAACATGGACGGGCTGGGGGGCAGAGGGGGAGGTGGCTGGAGTACATGAGTTTGATAGAAGGGAGGCAGGGAGAACATGAACGCAGCTGACAGGACATGAGTACAGCAGATAGAAGGAGGTGTGGGGGGGGGCGTGGAGTACATGAGTTTGATAGAAGGGAGGCAGGGAGAACATGAACGCGGCTGACAGGACATGAGTACAGCAGATAGAAGGAGGTGTGGGGGCGTGGAGTACATGAGTTTGATAGAAGGGAGGCAGGGAGAACATGAACGCAGCTGACAGGACATGAGTACAGCAGATAGAAGGAGGTGTGGGGGGCATGGAGTACATGAGTTTGATAGAAGGGAGGCAGGGGAGAACATGAACGCGGCTGACAGGACATGAGTACAGCAGATAGAAGGAGGTGTGGGGGCGTGGAGGATGAGTTTGATAGAAGGGAGGCAGGGAGAACATGAACGCAGCTGACAGGACATGAGTACAGCAGATAGAAGGAGGGTGTGGGGGGCATGGAGTACATGAGTTGATAGAAGGGAGGCAGGGAGAACATGAACGCAGCTGACAGGACATGAGTACAGCAGATAGAAGGAGGGTGGGGGCGTGGAGGACATGAGTTTGATAGAAGGGAGGCAGGGAGAACATGAACGCAGCTGACAGGACATGAGTACAGCAGATAGAAGGAGGTGTGGGGGGCATGGAGTACATGAGTTTGATAGAAGGGAGGCAGGAGAACATGAACGCGGCTGACAGGACATGAGTACAGCAGATAGAAGGAGGTGTGGGGGCGTGGAGGACGTGAGTTTGATAGAAGGGAGGAGGGGGAACATGAACGCAGCTGACAGGACATGAGTACAGCAGATAGAAGGAGGTGTGGGGGGCATGGAGTACATGAGTTTGATAGAAGGGAGGCAGGGAGAACATGAACGCAGCTGACAGGACATGAGTACAGCAGATAGAAGGAGGTGTGGGGGCGTGGAGGACGTGAGTTTGATAGAAGGGCGGCAGGGAGGAGGGAGAACATGAACGCAGCTGACAGGACATGAGTACAGCAGATGATAGAGAGGTGTGGGGGGCATGGAGTACATGAGTTTGATAGAAGGGAGGCAGGAGAACATGAACGCAGCTGACAGGACATGAGTACAGCAGATAAAAGGAGGTGTGGGGGGGGGGCGTGGAGGACATGAGTTTGATAGAAGGGAGGCAGGGAGAACATGAACGCGGCTGACAGGACATGAGTACAGCAGATAGAAGGAGGTGTGGGGGCGTGGAGGACATGAGTTGAAACGGAGAGGGGCATGTAGGAGAAGAGTTAAGTAGAAAGGGGGTAGGGGAGGACATAACACAGTTGGCAGGACATGAGTACAGCAGATAGAAGGAGGTGTGGGGGGCGTGGAGGACATGAGTTAGAAAAAGGGTTGGGGGGGTGGGCATGTAGGAGAAGAGTTAAGTAGAAGGGAAGGGAGGACATGAACACAGCTGGAAGGACATGAGTACAGCAGATAGAAGGAGGTGTGGGGGCATGGAGGACATGAGTTAGAAAAGGGGGGGGGGGGGGTGGGCATGTAGGAGAAGAGTTAAGTAGAAGGGGGGTAGGGAGGACATGAACACAGCTGGAAGGACATGAGTTAGATAGAAGGGAGGCAGGGAGGACATGCACACAGCTGGCAGGACATGAGTTAGGTAGAAGGGAGGCAGGGAGGACATGAACACAGTTGGCAGGACATGAATTAGATAGAAGGGAGGACATGAACACAGTTAGCAGGACATGAGTTAGATAGAAGGGAGGCAGGGAGGACATGAACACAGTTGGCAGGACATGTGTTAGGTATAAGGGAGGCAGGGAGGATATGAACACATCTGGAAGGACATGAGTTAGAAGGGAGGCAGGGAGGACATGAACACAGTTGGCTGGACATGAGTTAGGTAAAAGGGAAGCAGGGAGGACATGAACACAGCTGGAAGGACATGAGTTAGATAGAAGGGAGGCAGGGAGGACATGAACACAGCTGGCAGGACATGAGTTAGATAGAAGGGCAGGCAGGGAGACATAAACACAGATGGAACGACATGAGTTTGATAGAAGGGGAGGACATGAACACAGCTGGCAGGGACATGAGTTAGATAGAAGGGAGGACATGAACACAGCTGGCAGGACATGAACACAGTTGGCAGGACATGAGTTAGATAGAAGGGAGGCCAGTGAGGACAGAACACAGTTGGCAGGACATGAGTTAGGTAGAAGGGAGGCAGGGAGGACATGAACACAGCTGGCAGGACATGAGTTAGATAGAAGGGAGGCAGGGAGGACATGAACATAGCTGGCAGGATATGAGTTAGGTAGAAGGGAGGCAGGGAGGACATGAACACAGCTGGCAGGACATGAGTTAGGTAGAAGGGAGGCAGGGAAGACATGAACACAGCTGGCAGGACATGAGTTAGATAGAAGGGAGGCAGGGAGGACATGAACACAGCTGGAAGGACATGAGTTAGATAGAAGGGAGGCAGGGGAGGACATGAACATAGCTGGCAGGACATGAGTTAGATAGAAGGGAGGCAGGGATGACATAAACACAGATGGAACGACATGAGTTTGATAGAAGGGAGGACATGAACACAGCTGCAGGACATGAGTAGATAGAAGGGAGGACATGAACACAGCTGGCAGGACATGAACACAGTTGGCAGGACATGAGTTAGATAGAAGGGAGGCAGTGAGGACATGAACACAGTTGGCAGGACATGAATTAGGTAGAAGGGAGGCAGGGAGGACATGAACACAGCTGGCAGGACATGAGTTAGATAGAAGGGAGGACATGAACACAGCTGGCAGGACATGAGTTAGATAGAAAGGAGGCAGGGAGGACATGAACATAGCTGGCAGGATATGAGTTAGGTAGAAGGGAGGCAGGGAGGACATGAACACAGCTGGCAGGACATGAGTTAGGTAGAAGGGAGGCAGGGAGGACATGAACACAGCTGCAGGACATGAGTTAGGTAGAAGGGAGGCAGGGAGGACATGAACACAGCTGGCAGAACATGAGTTAGGTAGAAGGGAGGACATGAACACAGCTGGCAGGACATGAGTTACGTAGAAGGGAGGACATGAACACAGGTGGCAGGACATGAGTTAGGTAGAAGGAGGTCATGAACACAGCTGGCAGGACATGAGTTAGGTAGAAGGGAGGACATGAACACAGGTGGCAGGACATGAGTTAGGTAGAAGGAGGACATGAACACAGCTGGCAGGACATGAGTTAGATAGAAGGGAGGACATGAACACAGCTGGCAGGACATGAGTTAGGTAGAAGGGAGGACATGAACACAGGTGGCAGGACATGAGTTAGGTAGAAGGGAGGACATGAACACAGCTGGCAGGACATGAGTTAGATAGAAGGGAGGACATGAACACAGCTGGCAGGACATGCGTTTGTAGCAAGAAGACTGTTGTCTCTACTCACCCTGTGTCAATGCACTCTGGCACAGACACCAAGTCAGCATTAACATAAAGGTGATACCAGTGAGATTATTAGATTATTGTGCTGGGTTACATGATAAAGGTGATACCAGCAGTGAGATTATTAAATCATTGTGCTGGGATACATGATAAAGGTGATACCAGCAGTGAGATTATTAAATCATTGTGCTGGGATACATGTCCAGCGTGCCATATGGCAAAATATTAATTTGTTCATATAATTGTACAAGGCAAGTCATTGTTCTGGGATATAAGTACAGCCTTCCATATGTCAATAGGTGAACGCTGTTCTGTTCCTCATCACTTTTATTTTACAAACTCCTTAACGGTACAAGATGTGTACTATTTTGTCATGCTTATTTTTTTTTACTCTACAGGTGAAATAAACACCGTAACCTGTACATGATGTGTACAATTTTGTCATGCTTCATTTTTTATTCTACAGGTGAAATAAAGACCTTAACCTGTACACCACATGCACAAATTTGTGTAAAATAGTCTAGCAGGGGTACAAGCCAAACATTCATTCTGTCATTAGTTAACTGAACATTATTAACAACTGCTATCAAAATAGTATCATAAGATATAGACAACTTACTTTCCATTCCACCCAAATTCTGGCATCTTCAGACGCACTTGCCGATTCCAAAGAGTAAAGTGTCTTGACCGCATGCGTGCTATCATTGGAAGTTGTTACTAATAGATCCAGAGTTACTATTCCTTATTTCAAACTTATGCTCTCCCACATCAAAAACTAGTAAAGTTGATTGTTGTAGAAGTATCCACTGTTGTTCTTGACTAGTCCACACTGTCACAAGGTTATTACAGCGAGTTCTAGAAGTAATCATTTCCTGACTAACTAGTCCACACTAACTGTCACAAGATTATTACAGCGAGTTCTATAAGTAATCATTTCCTGACTAACTAGACCACACTGTCACAAGATTATTACAGCGAGTTCTAGAAGTAATCATTTCCTGACTAACTAGACCACACTGTCACAAGATTATTACAGCGAGTTCTAGAAATAATAATTTCCTGACTAACTAGTCCACACTAACTGTCACAAGATTATTACAGCGAGTTCTATAAGTAATCATTTCCTGACTAACTAGACCAAACTAACTGTCACAAGATTATTATAGCGAGTTCTAGACGTAATCATTTCCTGACTAACTAGACCAAAACTAACTGTCACAAGATTATTACAGCGAGTTCTAGAAGTAACCATTTCCTGACTAACTAGACCACACTGTCACAAGATTATTACAGCGAGTTCTAGAAGTAACCATTTCCTGACTAACTAGTCCACACTGTCACAAGATTATTACAGCGAGTTCTAGAAGTAATCATTTCCTGACTAACTAGTCCACACTAACTGTCACAAGATTATTACAGCGAGTTCTATAAGTAACCATTTCCTGACTAACTAGTCCACACTGTCACAAGGTTATTACAGCGAGTTCTAGAAGTAACCATTTCTGACTAACTAGACACACTGTCACAAGATTATTACAGTGAGTTCTAGAAGTAATCATTCCTGACTAACTAGACCAAATAACTGTCACAAGATTATTACAGCGAGTTCTAGAAGTAATCATTTCCTGACTAACTAGTCCACACTAACTGTCACAAGATTATTACAGCGAGTTCTAGAAGTAATCATTTCCTGACTAACTAGACCAAAACTAACTGTCACAAGATTATTACAGCGAGTTCTAGAAGTAACCATTTCCTGACTAACTAGACCACACTGTCACAAGATTATTACAGTGAGTTCTAGAAGTAATCATTCCTGACTAACTAGACCAAACTAACTGTCACAAGATTATTACAGTGAGTTCTAGAAGTAATCATTCCTGAACTCACTAGACCAAACTAACTGTCACAAGATTATTACAGTGAGTTCTAGAAGTAATCATTTCCTGACTAACTAGACCACACTGTCACAAGATTATTACAGCGAGTTCTAGAAGTAATCATTTCCTGACTAACTAGACCACACTGTCACAAGATTATTACAGCGAGTCTAGAAGTAACCATTTCCTGACTAACTAGACCAAAACTAACTGTCACAAGATTATTACAGTGAGTTCTAGAAGTAATCATTTCCTGACTAACTAGTCCACACTGTCACAAGATTTTTTACATTGAATTGAGGAAGAACCATCCTGACTAACTAGACCACACTGTCGCAAGATTATTACAGGAGTTCTAGAAGTAATCATTTCCTGACTAACTAGACCACACTGTCGCAAGATTATTACAGGGAGTCTCTAGAAGTAATTATTTCCTGACTAACTAGACCAAACTAACTGTCACAAGATATTACAGCGAGTTCTAGAAGTAATCATTTCCTGACTCACTAGACCAAACTAACTGTCACAAGATTATTACAGTGAGTTCTAGAAGTAATCATTTCCTGACTAACTAGACCACACTGTCACAAGATTATTACAGCGAGTTCTAGAAGTAATCATTCCTGACTAACTAGACCACACTGTCACAAGATTATTACAGCGAGTTCTAGAAGTAACCATTTCCTGACTAACTAGACCAAACTAACTGTCACAAGATTATTACAGTGAGTTCTAGAAGTAATCATTCCTGACTAACTAGTCCACACTGTCACAAGATTATTACATTGAATTTGAGAAGTAACCATTTCCCGACTAACTAGACCACACTGTCGCAAGATTATTAACAGGAGTTCTAGAAGTAATCATTTCCTGACTAACTAGACCACACTGTCGCAAGATTATACAGGGAGTTCTAGAAGTAATTATTTCCTGACTAACTAGTCCACACTGTCACAAAATTATTACAGGAGTTCTAGAAGTAATCATTCCTGACTAACTAGTCCACACTGTCACAAGATTATTACAGGGAGTTCTAGAAATAAATAATTTCCTGACTAACTAGTCCACACTAACTGTCACAAGATTATTACAGGGAGTTCTAGACGTAATTATTTCCTGACTAACTAGTCCACACTAACTGTCACAAGATTATTACAGCGAGTTCTAGAAGTAATCATTACTGACTAACTAGACCAAACTAACTGTCACAAGATTATTAAGCGAGTTCTAGACGTAATCATTTCCTGACTAACTAGACCACACTGTCACAAGATATACAGGAGTTCTAGAATAATCATTTCCTGACTAACTAGTCCACACTGTCACAAGATTATTACAGCGAGTTCTAGAAGTAATCATTTCCTGACTAACTAGACCACACTGTCACAAGATTATTACAGGAGTTCTAGAAGTAATTATTCCTGACTAACTAGACCACACTGTTCACAAGATTATCACAGCGGAGTTCTAGAAGTAATCGTTCCTGACTAACTAGTCCACACTGTCACAAGATTATTACAGGGAGTTCTAGAAATAATAATTCCTAACTAGTCCACACTAACTGTCACAAGATTATTACAGGGAGTTCTAGACGTAACCATTCCTGACTAACTAGTCCACACTAACTGTCACAAGATTATTACAGCGAGTTCTAGAAGTAATCTTTACGACTAACTAGACCAAACTAACTGTCACAAGATTATTACAGCGAGTTCTAGAAGTAATCATTCCTGACTAACTAGACCACACTGTCACAAGATTATTACAGGAGTTCTAGAAATAATCATTTCCTGACTAACTAGTCCACACTGTCACAAGATTATTACAGCGAGTTCTAGAAGTAATCATTTCCCGACTAACTAGACCACACTGTCACAAGATTATTACAGGAGTTCTAGAAGTAATTATTCCTGAAAACTAGACCACACTGTCACAAGATTATCACAGCGAGTCTCTAGAAGTAATCGTTTCTGACTAACTAGTCCACACTGTCACAAGATTATTACAGGAGTTCTAGAAGTAACCATTTCCTGCAGCTCCTATGGTTGTCAGACAACTAAAATATTGCAGTAACTAGGGGGAACAACCACAGTTTGTGTTTTAAATCAACACTAGATTTCAATTCAGTCAAAAAATAATGAAAAAAAAAAGTAAAGTAATGGCTGACAAAACATTCTACTTAAGAAAAGTAATTGCTGACAAACATTCTAATTTAAGAAAAGTAATAGCTGACAAACATTCTATTAGAAAAGTAATAGCTGACAAACATTCTATTTAAGAAAAGTAATAGCTGACAAAAATTCTATTTAAGAAAAGTAATTGCTGACAACAATTCTATTTAAGAAAAGTAATAGCTGACAAACATTCTATTTAAGAAAAAGTAATAGCTGACAAACATTCTATTTAAGAAAAGTAATAGCTGACAAACATTCTATTTAAGAAAAGTAATTGCTGACAAACATTCTATTTAGGAAAAGTAATAGCTGACAAACATTCTATTTAAGAAAAGTAATAGCTGACAAACATTCTATTTAAGAAAAGTAATGGCTGACAAAACATTCTATTAAGAAAATAATGGCTGACAAACATTCTATTTAAGAAAAGTAATGGCGACAAACATTCTATTTAAGAAAAGTAAGGCTGACAAACATTCTATTTATTTCCAAAAATCATGAACAGGCCAATCTGAACTACAATTTGCATTGTGCTTTTAAAAAGGTTCCGACGACATATCAGACTGCAATATAACAAAATGGTGGTGTGTGTGTGTGTGTGTGTGTGTACTTTGGTGTTAATCGAAGACAACCACAAAAAACAAGGAACTATTTATCAGAGTAACTAACCACCATGTGGAAGATACTAACAACATACGGAGTAAGGCAACATCTATAACCAACCTAATTAAAAGTCTCTACATCAACAGTAGCTGCAGGGTCAGAACAGCAGCAGGATACACAGACCACTTCGAAGTTAGATCAGGTGTAAGACAGGGGTGCGTACTATCCCCTACTGTTATTACATACATGGATTATATATGCAAGCTAGCCAACCCATCAGAGACAGAGGAGATAAACGAGCTTTTATTTGCAGACGATCAGGCACTAATACATGAAACAATAGAAGACCTACAAGAACACTTAAATAGACATCAACAGCTCAGGCACAAAATACAACGTGAAAATCAGCATCAACAAAACAGAAGTCATGAATGTCGCCAAAAAAACAGAACATCAACATAACTATAGAAGTCAGACAACTAAAACAAGTAGAGGAATTCAAATACCTAGAAGTTTAGTGACAAACGATATAAATTCCAAACAGCAGAGATAGAATCAAGATGCAACAAGGCTTGTCAAATCATTGGACAGTTATCACCACTATTGTCCAACAAGGAAATAACTCTGGCAAAAACGGGCACTATACAATCTAGAGAATACAATCTTCATCCCAACGTTGTGCTACCAATGCCAGACATGGACCCTAGATGCAAGAACAATAAGAAAATAACCTCTACTGAGATGAAATGTGTAAGACGAATGACAGGAAACAGTCTGAGAGATAAGATCAGAAATGAAGAATTGAGAAAAAAAGCTAGGAATAGCCCCCGCCATAGAAGGAAACAAAACAGATAAAAATGGTTGGCCACGTGACAGGCAGAAAGATCGAAACACAACACAACGAGCCTTCAACAAGTGTTGTGAGAACACCAGACCCAAGGGTCGACCACGAAAAAAGATGGATCGATGGAATATTAGAAGCACTAGGAAACATAACAGCAGCAGAGGCGAACAGAAGAGCAAAAGGCCGTAAATTATTTCTCCCCTCGACGCTGAAAGGCAGATGAGGAAGGAAAGAAGAAGAAGAACAACTATCTACCATATAGAAACTGCATGCTTCAAAGACTACAACAAGGCCTTTGACTGCAGACAACATCAGAAACTGTGGAACATATGGACTTTCCAACATACCTAATACATCTTATCAAATCACTAGATCACGAAATGTTATGTTAAAAGACACAGCAGCAAATTAAAAGTAAACTTGAAAAGGAAAATAAAAGGTAAAAGAGGCAGACCAAGACTAATATGGATGAGTAACATCAACAGATGGACAAGTCAGCCTATGACAACCTGAATATCAAAGCAAGTGATAGAGTGGAATGGCGCACCATGGTAGTCAAACCTTTGATGTGGAGATGGACAAGTCAGCCAATGACAACCTGCACCATCAAAGCAAGAGATAGAGTGGAATGGCGCTCCATGGTAGCCAACCTTCGATATGTAGATGGACAAGTCAGCCTATGAAACCTGAATATCAAAGCAAGAGATAGAGTGGAATGGCGCTCCATGGCAGTCAAAACCTTTGATGTGGAGATGGACAAGTCAGCCTATGACAACCTGAATATCAAAGAAAGAGATAGAGTGAATGGCGCTCCATGGTAGCCAACCTTCAATGTGGAGATGGACAAGTCAGCCAAAGACAACCTGCAACATCAAAGCAAGAGATAGAGTGGAATGGTGCTCCATGGTAGCCAACCTTCAATGTGGAGATGGACAAGTCAGCCTATGACAACCTGCAACATCAAAGCGAGAGATAGAGTGGAATGGCGCTCCATGGTAGCCAACCTTCAATGTGGAGATGGACAAGTCAGCCTATGACAACCTGAATATCAATGCAAGAGACACAGTGGAATGGTGCTCCATGGTAGCCAACCTTCGATGCATAGATGGCACTTGATAATGATGATGATGAGATCACGAACAGCAAGCAGGTATCAAAATAGTGGACAAAACATCAAATTGGCATGAATTACAAAAAGGGGTTAGGCAGGGATGCAACCTCTCTTCATACTTTTCAACATCTAAGCTGAGAACATCTTGAGAAATGTCAGAAACGATGACAGATTTGTGCAGTTCGACCCTTTCACAATAAATGGCAACATAATTCCAGAACTCAGATACGCTGATGACACAGTTTTCCTCTCAAATATTGCAGATTGGTTAAAATAGACAATGAGTATGTTAAAAAAAAAACAGTGAATATCAAAATCTCAATCTAAACATGCTGAAAATTAAGATGAAGACCCAATGACAAAACAAAATCATCAACAGTGAAGAACTTGAAGTTGTAACAAACTATGAATATCTGGGATCTGTAGTTACTAACAGTGGATACAGCCAGAATGAGATCAATGATTCTTTCAGACGTGCTGTGGTGAATGTAACGTTCTGTGGGAGATCTGGCTAGAGACAGAAATTCTTTCAGACAGGCTGTGGTGAATGCAACGTTCCATGGGAGATCTGGCTAGAGACAGAGATTCTTTCAGACAGGCTGTGGTGAATGTAACATTCTGTGGGAGATCTGGTTAGGGACAGAAATTCTTTCAGACAGGCTGTAGCGAATGCAACGTTCCATGGGAGATCTGGCTAGACACAGAAATTCTTTCAGACAGGCTGTAGCGAATGCAACGTTCCATGGGAGATCTGGTAGAGACAGAAATTCTTTCAGACAGGCTGTGGCAAATGCAACATTCTGCAAAGGACATGTGACCTGATGATGAACCATTAACCAGAGGTTGGAACCAGACCGGTTGTTCTCATATTCAAAGCATCATATTGTCTCTGGTGTATTTTTGTTTTTCATTATTTCTCGTGACCGTCATGATATGCTGGACACTAGATACAAGGCAATGGACTTCAAAGGGAATGCTGCAGAAAGACAACCTGGCAAGAAGAGTGAAGGCAGACAGTGTGAGCCAGACTGGAGGTATCGAGCCAATGTGAAGAGATTTGACTGCAACCTTATAAGACATCACTTGGTATATTGGACACTGACTAATCTGATTGTTGGAGACAAAAATATGAAGAGGAATATGCTGACCCAGACACCATTATGGGGGACTGTCATGTTAAGAGGAATATGCTGACCCAGACACCATTATGGGGGACTGTCATGTAAGAGGAATATGCTGACCCAGACACCATTATGGGGGACTGTCATGTTAAGAGGAATATGCTGACCCAGACACCATTATGGGAGACTGTCATGTTAAGAGGAATATGCTGACCCAGACACCATTATGGGGGGACTGTCATGTTAAGAGGAATATGCTGTGATAATATCCAGACACTATTATGGGGGACTGTCATGTTAAGAGAAATATGCTGTGATGATATCCAGACAGCATTATGGGAGACTGTCATGTTAAGAGAAAATATGCTGTGATGATATCCAGACACTATTATGGGGGCTGTCATGTTAAGAGAAATATGCTGACCCAGACACCATTATGGGGAACTGTCATGTTAAGAGGAATATGCTGACCCAGACACTATTATGGGGGGACTATCATGTTAAGAGAAATATGCTGTGATGATATCCAGGACACCATTATGGAGAACTGTCATGTTAAGAGAAATATGCTGACCCAGACACCATTATGGGGGGGACTGTCATGTTAAGAAAAATATGCTGTGATGATATCCAGACACCATTATGGGAGACTGTCATGTTAAGCAAGAGCATAATAAAACAGGTAAAGAGTCCGGTTGACAGACATACAGCAACAAAACAAATCTGTGCATGGCTTTCTTCAGGACCACAGACAAAAGAAGCAAACAAAATTTACAAAACTACTGCACTGTTAGTATCAAAGTGAAACATCTCATAATGGACATTAATAACAAAGGAGAAAAATAAGACACCAACTATTGAAATTGGATGTCTGTGAAAAATGTGACAGCAAGAGGCAATATATCAGAAATAGGAGGGGAGGACCTTGTTTTGAGACTCATCCAAAAACACCAAATGAAATAGTATGGTCAATACCATATTATATATTGTTTCCGGTTGTATCCAAAATGGAGGAATTATTTTTCTCGGCTTGGTATAGAAACCGTTGATCAGAGGTTTAAGAAGCCGCTATCGTAAAAATGAGATTTGTTAATGAAACGTAGACCTGATACATCTCATCAGCAATCAGATAAAAAACGATGTAGGAAAACACAAATTAACTGTCATCAATAGCCAGCAAAATTGGGCTTGAGATCAAAATCATGAAAAGACTAAAGTCATGAAAAGCTTAATTCCAACAGATGACAAAATATACATGGAAAACAAACCAGTGGAAGAGATTGATCACTTTATCTATCTTTGAAGTCACATGATTGAGAAGGGGATACAAGCAAAGAAATTAGAATCAGAATAGCTAAAGCAGCAATGTCTTTCAGAAGCCTTGAAAAGTTGTGGAAATCAAAACTCATCAGCACAAACGCAAAAACTTAGACTATTCAAATCAAACATACTATCAACCCTTATGTACGCGTGTGAAAGCTGGAAAACAACAAGGGATATAGAAACAAAGTTGAACGCATTCGAAAATAAATGGTCTAAGGAAAATACTTGGTATAGCGTGGAACGAATGCAAAACAAACCAGAAAATTAGAGAAACCGCCAATCAAAATCAAGCACTAATATCTTCAGTAATAAAGAAAAAGACGATGGTCATATGTTGGACATGTGATGAGAAGAGATAATAACCGAATAGCAAAGCAAGCCCTCATGTGGGAAACAACAGGTAAGAGGAAAAGAGGAAGACCCAGAGAGACACTGAGAAGAACATTGATGAGAGAGGCAAGAGCAGCAGGAATCGGCTCCCTCAATGAGATAGAGCTGCTTGCACAGAACAGAGACAAATGGCGAGATTTGATAAAATATCTTTACAAGGATAGAAAACTGCTAGAATAAAAATTCAGATAAGAGAAGGAGTATCTTGGTCTACGTCCTGGCTACAAATTCAGATAAGAAAAGGAGTATCTTGGTCTACGTCCTGGCTACAAATTCAGATAAGAAAAGGAGTATCTTGGTCTATGTCCTGGCTACAAATTCAGATAAGAAAAGGAGTATCTTGGTCTATGTCCTGGCTACAAATTCAGATAAGAGAAGGAGTATCTTGGTCTATGTCCTGGCTACAAATTCAGATAAGAAAAGGAGTATCTTGGTCTATGTCCTGGCTACGGCTCGAAAGGTCAATATATAGAACACCTTGTTTTGAGACTCATCCAGAAACACCAAATGAAATAGTATGGACAATACTGGCAAGTTGCATTAAACAAGCATTGCACAACAAGTACTAACAACAACAGAGGAGGTTGGAGGAAGACTACCTCCCCCAAAAAAGAAAAATAAAAAAAATCCTAACTCTTCCCCCCCACAACACCATCTATGAGGTGAACCATGGGCACTGCCAAAAAGCATTCTTTTTAAGCAGGAAGTCAGAGATCAAGAATAGACATTACACTTTGCACTCTGTCAGAGGTTTACTTTTTGAAATATCAATTTCTATTTAGTCTGAGTAGAGCAAAAACTGGTTTATAATTTGGTGGATATCTGATTCAACAAGGATTTACTGAACTCAGTTTTCTGTTCCCTAATTTTAACTAAAATAAATAGAAAAATATTGCAGAATAAATAATAGCAAGATGAAAATGTCTTCCAAGACAACCACAGATTGCAGTGTTTATTGCTGGCAGATATAGACATGAGATAGACTATTATAGACATGATATAGACTATATATAGACATGATATAGACTATTATAGACATGAGATAGACTATTATAGACATGAGAAAGTCTGGTCCCTAGAGTTTACACTTTACCATTTCAATGATTTTTTATTTTATCTATGATTTTGATTGGTATTGTAATATACAATATATTAATACTTTATGATACGAAACAGAAACATAATTTGTTGTTAGTTCTCTCATTCTCAGACACTACTACACAAAATCTTAGTAGTGACTATATTTGTTAAGTCAAGCAACAAGCCAAGACATTAGACGTAGTCATAATTTATAATCAATCAATTATTGATAACATATATCACTTCTTCAGTTCAGCCTATTAGCCTTGTCCTTAGTTACTAAGTTAGTACATCAGTGACTTAGTAAGTGTCCTTCTTTTTACTTTTTAATAATTTTAATATCAAATTAAATTCTATTAAACCTCCTAGGAACTAAGTCTTAAACTTAAACTATCTCAAAGTTAATCTACACACGTTGAGTTGAAGTCATCAATAATTACACCACACCGAACGTTGCTAAATAAATGAATTTGTTTATATTCCAATTCCATTAAATTATTTAATTTTAACAAATGATCTCCAATCGCCACGATATCAGTTTTGCAATAAAAAATTAATTGATCTCGACCTGAAACTGAAGACATTTGAATATCTTTCTAACTAGAATCTGACATTAAGTCATTAAGTCATTAAGTAAAGTTTATGTTTTTATTCTTATTATAATTAAGTTTAGTTTATATAAAAATATAATATAATATTATATCTATTATTAAGTTTATAAACACTACTGGTGCAGAGGTCAGAAGTACTAACTATATAAACATTTAATGAACGGTCGCACTGTGGGGCTTTAACAAATACACAACAACAACAACGAACGGTCAGCGATGTGGACATTATAATAATAAATCAAACATGATCGGGTGATCGGTCCACCACGACTCGACTGTTGCTACCACCTGTTGATGATCTTCGATTTCTGCACACTTGAAGAAATTTATCCTTTCTCAGAATTTGCTGAATTTTGATACGGATAAACGATTTATGTCAAACGGAGCAAACAGTGAAGAATTTAAGCTGAAAGAAGGACCGGTCATGATACGCTAATCAGGGACCGACTGAAACAAACTTCTGTGATGAAAGTCGCCATTTTGTAGATAAATTAAAGGGTAGTTAAAAAGGTAGATACGAAACAAAATACAGGAATTATTGAGTTATTTGTGGGTCATCATCATTATGACCACTGTACTCCGAACATGTCCATAATAGGTGCTCAGATCCCCTCATCAGTTATTGAGTTATTTGTGGGTCATCATCATTGTACTCCGAACATGTCCGTAGGTGCTCAGATCCCCTCATCAGTTATTGAGTTATTTGTAGGTCATCATCATTGCACTCCGGACATGTCCATTGGTGCTCAGATGTCACCCCTCCCCAATCTCAATTATTGAGTTATTTGTGGGTCATCATCATTGTACTCCGAACATGTCCACAGGTGCTCAGATGCCCCCCCCCCCCCCCCCCCCAGCAAGTACCGCTGTCTCCAGCGACTGACAACTCCAGTTCTCTGTTAGTTTATTAGTCTTGTTGTATGCACACTAAGTTTCTCGTTTCTGGCTGTGCCATCTTAACTCCCATCTATATCATCCGAAGGAGTGACGTGGACTCGTGGTTGTCGAAGTCCTGTGCTCTTCCACATCTCGGAGGGCATTGATGATGTCCGCCCGATCAATTGGTTGCTCGTCCTCAACGACAGCACAGCTAGCCAACCCGTCTGCTCTTTCATTTCCCCGTACTCCCGAATGCCCAGGGACAAAGGTGACCTTATGTATTTTTGACTTCTGTAATGGCTCTAACCATTGCCTGCGTAGGCAATGATTGCTCGCCTCCACTTTCTTTATCATGCTCATCGAAATCACTCAGTATACATGCATGGGTGAAGTCTTGTGACTCTAACCATTTGAATGCCTTGGTCACTGCCATCATCTCCATTGTCATGCTACTCGTAGTCATGACGTATGCACCACTGTCTTCCTTGACTATTCTGCCTGCCGAGCGTACTGTAAATGCCCACGCACTCCTTTGGTGTCGTATTACAGATCCGTCTGTATAGATGACTGCATCTTTCTCATCGGTGTTATCCCAGATGAGACCGTTGACCTCCGCATTGACCACGACTGAGTTATGTTCCCTACATTTCCTGTCGAATGTGGCAATACACGAGAATACCCCCCCTGAATGACGTAGGCACTGGTATCCACTCCTCACCAGTGTTGATATTGGTAAGCCCACAGACCTGTTTGATGACATCTTCTGCTCGACCCACCCATGATTTGCCTCTTTTTAGCCTGACACCTTTCCCTGTGTTGAGCACGTGGTGCAATGGATGCTCTTTATCTACACTAATCTTCAGGTATGCTCGTGCTCTCCAGATCTTGATCCTGTCATCCATGGTTGGAAAGTTAAGAATATACCTCATTGCTACACAGGGAGTGTCCCTTGTACATCCAAGATAATGCGCATAGCCTCATTCTGTATTTTCTCCAACCTGTCAATTTGAGTCGTACTGACAGTAAGTAAGAATTGCCAGAGCGTACTTGATTGGTCCGAGGACTAGTCGCTGGAACAGAAGAGTAAGTAGCCTCTGCTCGATGTTAGCAGTTGCCATGACCTTAAAGGCGGCTAATCCTTTTCGGGATTTTGTTATCACATGGTCTACATGGTCCCGTAAACAGGCTGCGATCAAACTTAACTCCGATGTATGTTATCAACCTGTCCCTGGTCACCTCATCAGCAGCTCCCATACATACCACCGGTGTTTCCGTATGAACGATATGATTGTTAAGGGAGAACCATTCAACTGATGCTTTATTAGGATTAACCTAGGTACCTGATACTCCACACCAGGAAATGCGATCGAGTTCGAATTGCATTGTGGAGGCGGCTCCCCGTTTGTCTCTTCCCTGTTGATATAATACAAGAATGTCATCAAGAAAAGTCATAGTTCTTCCCCTCCCATCCAGCTGTTGTTCCGTGATCGTTATTGTGTACACGTTAAATAGAACTGGTGACAATGGTGAGCCTTGTGGCAGTCCTGGACAAATAGATGTTGGCTCGGATGACCAACTTCCTCATCTGAGTATCACCTTCCTCTGAAACAGTGCTGCAGCGATCCATCTAATGAGGAAGGGGCGCACCGCCATTTGAGGAGCATCATCATCATCATCATCATCAAGTGGCATGCCCTCTGGCGTAGGTGATCATGTCTCTCCACAACTTTCGATCTCGACAGTTATTTATCATTTCTGTTGTTGACCTTCTGCCAAGCCATTCTCTTGAGAAGCATACGCAGGGGGTATTCAAATGGTACCCTGTTGTATGCAGCCCCAGATCTATAGCAGCAGCACATGTCTCTCTCGTCTGTGGGAGCCTTCGAAGACGTCATAGGCAAAGACTGCCGCATTGAGCCATGTCTCTTTGTTATATCTATAACCTCCGAGTGTGGGTGGGAATACGCGTTTTCTGTTCAAGGGACAGGTGAGGACCCGGGCAACTATTTTCTCCAGCAGCTTGCCCGCAGTGTTCTGCATTGTGATGATTCTGTAGGCACTGATCTGAAAATGGTCCTTGTTTGGCTTCGGTAGCGGTAGTAAGTAGCTGTGTAGCCACTCCTCCTTAATCTGGCCACTCCGAATACTGGCATTAAACTCATTGGCCAGTTTTGTCAAGTCGTCGTCAGCTAAATCGCCTATGTCATCGTACCGAACACCTGGACCACGAGCAGTGTTGTGTGACCTTTTAAGTGTCGTGCAAATGGTATCGGTTGTGATTGTGAGATCTTCTTCCAGCACTACATCTTACACAATTTTGACAGCGATCCCCGTATCCTCATTCTTACAGCCTCATTTGGTCCGTCTGCTCAATGTAGCGGGCAAGCAGGGCCTTCCCTTTGCTCTCATCAGATTTGTGTCATATCCGACCTAAGCTTTGAAAGTCTGGTATGCCTCTGTGTCGTGTTGTGCCATGCATGCTCTGACGAAGGCGCCAGAATGTGACTAGAAATTTGTCTGAGCATACTTTTTTACAAGGAAGCCGCGATAGCTCAGTGGTTAGTGAACTGGACTACAAAGGACAAGAGGTAGGGTTCGATCCCAACCGACGTCTTCCGGGTTCACCCAGCCTTTATGGGTACCGGATTTTTTTTTCTGGGAAAGTAAAGCGGCACGGGCGTAATATCGACCCCATTATCCCAAAAATCATGTGCCGAAGGTCTGTAAAATGTATGGTCACTAACACCATATTCCCTATACGCCACTTGGCGTGACGGGGGCTCTTTACTACTTTACTTATTTACATAATAATCCCACTTGGCGCCCGTGCGCTGCCGGGGCCCGAAAGGGGAGTAAAGAATAGTGGCGCTGTTCCCTACCATGCATGTACGTAAAAGGCGACTAAGGAGGGTTGGGCATGGGACTGGCTATCCCGTACTGTAAAAAATAAAGCCGAAAAACTCACAAGCATGGATAAGTCAAAGAAAAGAATAAAAGAAGCAAAGAATAAAAGTAAATCCGCCATCCAGGAAAGATAAAGGCTCTCTGTCTAAGAGATGTATGACGCAAGCCGGAGAAAGCCGTAAGAAGTCCGGGTTGCCGTTTGTCTACCAGGAAATCCTCCAGAATTGGCACCTGGAATGTACGTACCCTAAATGAACAAGGAAAAGCCGCACAGGTAGCAGCAGAAATGAGACATTACAAAATAGATATTCTGGGAATATGTGAAACAAGACGGCTAGGAACGGAAAGAATAAAACTAAATACAGAGAGATGATTTTATCATCAGGACACCAGGAACCTGGAGCACAACATAGTGAAGGGGTAGCTATAATGTTATCAAGGAATGCACAGAAGACACTAATAGAATGGGAAGCAGTTTGTCTACCAGGAAATCCTCCAGAATTGGCACCTGGAATGTACGTACCCTAAATGAACAAGGAAAAGCCGCACAGGTAGCAGCAGAAATGAGACATTACAAAATAGATATTCTGGGAATATGTGAAACAAGACGGCTAGGAACGGAAAGAATAAAACTAAATACAGGAGAGATGATTTTATCATCAGGACACCAGGAACCTGGAGCACAACATAGTGAAGGGGTAGCTATAATGTTATCAAGGAATGCACAGAAGACACTAATAGAATGGGAAGCAGTAGGACCGAGACTAATGAGAGCAACATTTAAAGCAACCAAGAACAAAATAAAATTACACATTATCCAATGCTATGCACCAACCAACGATAAGGATGATTTAGTTAAAGATGATTTCTATAAACAGCTACAATGTCAGATGGATGCAAGACGAGTCAAGGATATTAAAATATTGATGGGGTATCTAAATGCTAAAATAGGATCAGACAACAGAGGCTTCGAAGAGATTATGGGAAAACATGGACTTGGAGATATAAATGAGAATGGAGAGATATTCGTGAACTTCTGTGCTCTTAATCAAATGAGCCTAGGAGGAACAATATTCCAATATAGAAGAACACTTAAAGCTACATGGGTGTCACCAGATCATAGAACGGAAAATCAAATTGATCACATTTTTAAATTAATAATAAGTTTAAGTCATCCTTACAGGATGTAAAAGTATATAGAGGGGCAGATGTAGCTTCTGGTCATCATCTTCTGATAGCTAAACTTAAAATTAAACTAAAAAGGTATACTACAACGAATAAGGGTAGAAAGTATTTCAATGGAGGGTTTCTTAAAGAACAAGGAATTAAAGATAAATTCGCAGTCACAATATCAAAAAATACCAGGTCCTCCAACAACTAGAAAATACAAAAAATATAGAAGATAATTGGAAACAGGTAAAAGATATATGGAAAGAGACATGCGAAGAAACACTAAGGAAAGAGAACGCCAGAATAAGGCACGGATGACAGCTGAGACCCTGGATAAAATTCAAGAAAGAAAGAACAAGAAAGCAGACATAAATAAAAGCAAAACAAGAAGTAATAAAGCCAAGACACAGGAAGCTTACACAGAGGTGAACAAAGAAGTGAGAAGATGCATTAAAAGGGATAAGAGGAAATATATAGATGAACTAGCTAAAGAGGCAGAAGAAGCAGCAAATAAAGGGAATATGAAAGAAACTGTACAACAGCACACAGAAATTAAGTGGTAAATACAAACAGATCAACACCTTTATTAAAGATAAGAAAGGAAATCTGCTTAGTAATATAAGGGAACAAATGGAGAGATGGAAAGAGCACTTTGAAGAACTTTTGAACAGACCCGGCTCAAATAATCCTCCAGATATACTACCAGCAGAAGAAGAGTTACACGTTAACTGTGGAAAACCAAGCAAAGAAGAAATAATGAAAGCCATCAAACTATTAAAAAATGGTAAAGCCACAGGACCAGATGAAATTCCTTCGGAAGCCATCAAAGCAGATATTAACACCTCTACCAAGATGTTACATGATCTATTGGATAAAATTTGGGAGAGGGAGGAAATACAAAAGACTGGAAAGAAGGTTATATGATCAAACTACCAAAGAAAGGAAGTTTACAGGAGTGCACAAACTATAGGGGAATTATGCTACTATCAGTGCCAGGAAAAATATTAGGCAGAATCATTCTGGAGAGACTAAAAGAGGCTATAGAGAAACACTTGAGAGATGAACAAGCAGGTTTTAGGAAGAACAGATCATGTGCTGATCAAATAACTACGCTACGTATAATAGTTGAACAAAGTTTAGAACTAAAATCTCCACTTTATATTGGATTCATAGATTACGAAACGGCATTTGATAGTTTAGACAGAAGAATGCTTTGGAAGTTGCTGAGTCATTACGGAATCCCCATAAAGTGTATTAAACGATAAGAACAATGTATGAAGGAAAGAAATGTAGTGTGAAGCATGAAGGGCAGCTTACAGAAGCATTTGAAATAAGATAATTTTACCAAACTACTGACTTATCATGATTGCTTGCTACCAACCGTCTGTGAAGTCGTCAAATATATATCATATATGTACGTGACCATGTATAACGCTTTGCAACAGGAGTATTGTGGTCCATGAGATCAGAGCGGAGGGACAATTTGTTAACAATATACGTGTACTTTACGTCACTACGGTTATAAGGGACGTCACTACGGTGATATACATTAGCAGGACATAGGCGACAGACAGTAGCAGAGGATAGACGATAGAAAGTAGCAGAGGATAGACGATAGAAAGTAGCAGAGGATAGACGATAGAAAGTAGCAGAGGATAGACGATAGATAGTAGCAGAGGATAGACGATAGAAAGTAGTAGAGGATAGACGATAGATAGTAGTAGAGGATAGACTATAGACAGTAGTAGAGGATAGACGATAGATAGTAGTAGAGGATAGGCGATAGATAGTAGTAGAGGATAGGCGATAGATAGTAGTAGAGGATAGACGATAGATAGTAGTAGAGGATAGACGATAGAAAGTAGCAGAGGATAGACGATAGAAAGTAGCAGAGGATAGACGATAGATAGTAGCAGAGGATAGACGATAGAAAGTAGTAGAGGATAGACTATAGATAGTAGTAGAGGATAGACGATAGACAGTAGTAGAGGATAGACGATAGATAGTAGTAGAGGATAGACGATAGATAGTAGTAGAGGATAGACGATAGACAGTAGTAGAGGATAGACAGTAGTAGAGGATAGACGATAGGCAGTAGTAGAGGATAGACGATAGATAGTAGTAGAGGATAGACGATAGATAGTAGTAGAGGATAGACGATAGATAGTAGTAGAGGATAGACGATAGATAGTAGTAGAGGATAGACGATAGATAGTAGTAGAGGATAGACGATAGATAGTAGTAGAGGATAGACGATAGACAGTAGTAGAGGATAGAGATAGGCAGTAGTAGAGGATAGACGATAGACAGTAGTAGAGGATAGACGATAGACAGTAGTAGAGGATAGACGATAGACAGTAGTAGAGGATAGACGATAGATAGTAGTAGAGGATAGAGATAGACAGTAGTAGAGGATAGAGATAAACAGTAGTAGAGGATAGACGATAGACAGTAGTAGAGGATAGACGATAGACAGTAGTAGAGGATAGAGATAGACAGTAGTAGAGGATAGACGATAGACAGTAGTAGAGGATAGAGATAGACAGTAGTAGAGGATAGAGACAGACAGTAGTAGAGGATAGACGATAGACAGTAGTAGAGGATAGAGATAGACAGTAGTAGAGGATAGACGATAGACGATAGACAGTAGTAGAGGATAGAGATAGACAGTAGTAGAGGATAGACGATAGACAGTAGTAGAGGATAGACGATAGACAGTAGTAAAGGATAGACGATAGGAGAAAAGAAAAAAAGCAAAATAATTACTTTTATCAGTCTACAGACACTCATGTCAGCCTCAATGGTCTTTGCGTCATTGTGCACAGATAATGAAAACAGCGCGTGTTGATGGTTGCCGATTTAGTACTAAGATAATGAAGATAGCGCGTGTTGATGGTTGCCGATTTAGTACTAAGATAATGAAGATAGCGCGTGTTAATGGTTGCCGATTTAGTACTAAGATAATGAAGATAGCGCGTGTTAATGGCTGCTGATTTAGTACTAAGATAATGAAGATAGCGTGTGTTAATGGCTGCCGATTTAGTACTAAGATAATGAAGATAGCGTGTGTTGATGGTTGCTGATTTAGTACTAAGATAATGAAGATAGCGTGTGTTGATGGCTACTGATTTAGTACTAAGATAAGGAAGTAGCTTGTGTTAATGGCTACTGATTTAGTACTAAGATAATGAAGATAGCGTGTGTTAATGGCTGCTGATTTAGTACTAAGATAAGGAAGGTAGCTTGTGTTAATGGCTGCTGATTTAGTACTAAGATAAGGAAGGTAGCTTGTGTTAATGGCTGCTGATTTAGTACTAAGATAATGAAGGTAGCTTGTGTTAATGCTGCTGATTTAGTACTAAGATAATGAAGGTAGCTTGTGTTAATGGCTGCTGATTTAGTACTAAGATAATGAAGGTAGCGTGTGTTGATGGTTGCTGATTTAGTACTAAGATAATGAAGGTAGTGTGTGTTGATGGTTGCCGATTTAGTACTAAGATAATGAAGGTAGTGTGTGTTGATGGTTGCCGATTTAGTACTAAGAAATGAGGATAGCGTGTGTTGATGGCTGCCGATTTAGTACTAAGATAATGAAGATAGCGTGTGTTAATGGCTGCCGATTTAGTACTAAGATAATGAAGATAGCGTGTGTTAATGGCTGCCGATTTAGTACTAAGATAATGAAGATAGCGTGTGTTAATGGCTGCCGATTTAGTACTAAGATAATGAAGATAGCGTGTGTTAATGGCTGCCGATTTAGTACTAAGATAATGAAGAAAGCGTGTGTTAATGGCTGCCGATTTAGTACTAAGATAATGAAGATAGCGTGTGTTAATGGCTGCCGATTTAGTACTAAGATAATGAAGATAGCGTGTGTTAATGGCTGCCGATTTAGTACTAAGATAATGAAGATAGCGTGTGTTAATGGCTACTGATTTAGTACTAAGATAATGAAGATAGCGTGTGTTGATGGTTGCTGATTTAGTACTAAGATAAGGAAGGTAGCTTGTGTTAATGGCTGCTGATTTAGTACTAAGATAAGGAAGGTAGCATGTGTTAATGGCTGCTGATTTAGTACTAAGATAATGAAGATAGTGTGTGTTGATGGTTGCTGATTTAGTAGTAAGTTAATGAAGATAGCGTGTGTTGATGGTTGCTGATTTAGTACTAAGATAAGGAAGGTAGCTTGTGTTAATGGCTGCTGATTTAGTACTAAGATAAGGAAGGTAGCTTGTGTTAATGGCTGCTGATTTAGTACTAAGATAAGGAAGGTAGCTTGTGTTAATGGCTGCTGATTTAGTACTAAGATAATGAAGGTAGCTTGTGTTAATGGCTGCTGATTTAGTACTAAGATAATGAAGGTAGCGTGTGTTGATGGTTGCTGATTTAGTACTAAGATAATGAAGGTAGTGTGTGTTGATGGTTGCCGATTTAGTACTAAGATAATGAAGGTAGTGTGTGTTGATGGTTGCCGATTTAGTACTAAGAAAATGAGGATAGCGTGTGTTAATGGCTGCCGATTTAGTACTAAGATAATGAAGATAGCGTGTGTTAATGGCTGCCGATTTAGTACTAAGATAATGAAGATAGCGTGTGTTAATGGCTGCCGATTTAGTACTAAGATAATGAAGATAGCGTGTGTTAATGGCTGCCGATTTAGTACTAAGATAATGAAGATAGCGTGTGTTAATGGCTGCCGATTTAGTACTAAGATAATGAAGAAAGCGTGTGTTAATGGCTGCCGATTTAGTACTAAGATAATGAAGATAGTGTGTGTTAATGGCTGCCGATTTAGTACTAAGATAATGAAGATAGCGTGTGTTAATGGCTGCCGATTTAGTACTAAGATAATGAAGATAGCGTGTGTTAATGGCTGCCGATTTAGTACTAAGATAATGAAGATAGCGTGTGTTAATGGCTGCCGATTTAGTACTAAGATAATGAAGGTAGTGTGTGTTAATGGCTGCCGATTTAGTACTAAGATAATGAAGGTAGTGTGTGTTAATGGCTGCCGATTTAGTACTAAGATAATGAAGGTAGTGTGTGTTAATGGCTGCTGATTTAGTACTAAGATAATGAAGATAGCTTGTGTTAATGGCTGCCGATTTAGTACTAAGATAATGAAGATAGCGTGTGTTAATGGCTGCTGATTTAGTACTAAGATAATGAAGATAGTGTGTGTTAATGGCTGCCGATTTAGTACTAAGATAATGAAGGTAGTGTGTGTTAATGGCTGCCGATTTAGTACTAAGATAATGAAGATAGTGTGTGTTAATGGCTGCCGATTTAGTACTAAGATAATGAAGATAGTGTGTGTTAATGGCTGCCGATTTAGTACTAAGATAATGAGGATAGCGTGTGTTAATGGCTGCTGATTTAGTACTAAGATAATGAAGATAGCGTGTGTTAATGGCTGCCGATTTAGTACTAAGATAATGAGGATAGCGTGTGTTAATGGCTGCCGATTTAGTACTAAGATAATGAAGATAGCGTGTGTTAATGGCTGCTGATTTAGTACTAAGATAAGGAAGGTAGCTTGTGTTAATGGCTGCTGATTTAGTACTAAGATAATGAAGATAGCTTGTGTTAATGGCTGCTGATTTAGTACTAAGATAATGAAGATAGCGTGTGTTAATGGTTGCCGATTTAGTACTAAGATAATGAAGATAGCGCGTGTTAATGGCTGCCGATTTAGTACTAAGATAATGAAGATAGCGTGTGTTAATGGCTGCCGATTTATTTAGCAAGAGAAAAGTCTAGTAGTTCCTTCACTTCGTAAGTGACAATTATAGTATCTTTACTTATTATTTAGCCAATTCCAACAGTTAGGTACTCTCTCGTTTGCACTGGTTTGGTAACCTTGATTCCCATTGTCAGCTATGGTTCACTCATTACTCTCAGCTCATAAACTGCTGCTGATCCTCCTTCACAATCACTGCCACCATACACAAATAAATGGTAATTGTTGAGCTGATGCCATTGCTAGTCAGCGAGATGGAACATGATGATAATGATTGTATTATCTAAGGGAAGCGACTCTTGTTTCCACAGATAGGCTTCGGTCACAAGTTTGTTGTCTTCCCTTGTATCTCTGAATTGCTCTTACTGTTTCTCTGTTACTGGAGGTCTCCCACACGGGAGTCTAAACGTTAAACATGTGGAGTAACTTATAGCTGACTGTTTCTCTGTTACTGGAGGTCTCCCACTCGAGAGTCTAAACGTTAAACATGTGGAGTAACTAATAGCTGACTGCTTCTCTGTTACTGGAGGTCTCCCACTCGGGAGTCTAAACGTTAAACATGTGGAGTAACGTATAGCTGACTGCTTCTCTGTTACTGGAGGTCTCCCACACGGGAGTCTAAACGTTAAACATGTGGAGTAAGTTATAGCTGACTGCTTCTCTGTTACTGGAGGTCTCCCACTCGAGAGTCTAAACGTTAAACATGTGGAGTAACTAATAGCTGACTGCTTCTCTGTTACTGGAGGTCTCCCACTCGGGAGTCTAAACGTTAAACATGTGGAGTAACTTATAGCTGAATGCTTCTCTGTTACTGGAGGTCTCCCACACGGGAGTCTAAACGTTAAACATGTGGAGTAACTTATAGCTGACTGCTTTAGACAAACAATAACACTTTATACATACAGTAACACTTTATACACACAGCAACACTTTATATAACAATAACACTTTATACAAACAATAACACTTTATACATACAACACTTTATACATACAGTAACACTTTATACAAACAATAACACTTTATACAACAATAACACTTTATACAAACAATAACACTTTATACAAACAATAGCACTTTATATAAACAATAACACTTTATACATACAGTAACACTTTATACAAACAATAACACTTTATACAAACAATAACACTTTATACAAACAATAGCACTTTATATAAACAATAACACTTTATACATACAGTAACACTTTATACATACAGTAACACTTTATACATACAACAACAATTTACACAAACAATATCACCATATAACAACCGCAGCAGTGCAACCACGAAGGGCATTTCAGCTCAGTAACTATAGAACCGCTGATGTAACCATCTATAAAAGGGCATTTCAGCTCAGTAACTATTGAACCGCTGTTTTAACAAACCATGAAAGGGTATTTCAGCTCACTAACTGTAGAACCGCTGATGTAACCATCCATAAAAGGGCATTTCAGCTCAGTAACTATAGAACCGCTGTGTTTACCAACCATGAAAGGGTATTTCGGCTCAGTAACTGTAGAACCGCTGATGTAACCAACCATGAAAGGGTATTTCACCTCTGTAACTGTAGAACCGCTGATGTAACCAACCATGAAAGGGTATTTCAGCTCAGTAACTGTAGAACCGATGATGTAACCAACCATGAAAGGGTATTTCAGCTCAGTAACTGTAGAACCGCTGATGTAACCAACCATGAAAGGGTATTTCAGCTCAGTAACTGTAGAACCGATGATGTAACCAACCATGAAAGGGTATTTCAGCTCAGTAACTGTAGAACCGATGATGTAACCAGCCACGAAAGGGTATTTCAGCTCAGTAACTGTAGAACCGCTGATGTAACCATCTATAAAAGGGCATTTCAGCTCAGTAACTAGAGAACCGCTGTATTTACCAACCATGAAAGGGTATTTCAGCTCAGTAACTGTAGAGCCGCTGATGTAACCATCTATAAAAGGGCATTTCAGCTCAGTAACTATAGAACCACTGATGTAACCATCTATAAAAGGGCATTTCAGCTCAGTAACTAGAGAACCACTGATGTAACCATCTATAAAAGGGCATTTCAGCTCAGTAACTATAGAACCGCTGTGTTTACCAACCATGAAAGGGTATTTCGGCTCAGTAACTGTAGAACCGCTGATGTAACCAACCATGAAAGGGTATTTCACCTCTATAACTGTAGAACCGCTGATATAACCAACCATGAAAGGGTATTTCAGCTCAGTAACTGTAGAACCGCTGATGTAACCAACCATGAAAGGGTATTTCAGCTCAGTAACTGTAGAACCGATGATGTAACCAGCCACGAAAGGGTATTTCAGCTCAGTAACTGTAGAACCGCTGTTGTAACCAACCATGAAAGGGTATTTCAGTTCAGCAACTGTAGAACCGCTGTTGTAACCAACCATGAAAGGGTATTTCAGCTCAGTAACTGTAAATCCGGTGTTGTAACCAACCATGAAAGGGCATTTCAGCTCAGTAACTGTAGAACCGCTGATGTAACCAACCATGAAAGGGTATTTCAGCTCAGTAGCTGTAGAACCGCTGATGTAACCAACCATGAAAGGGTATTTCAGCTCAGTAATTGTAGAACCGCGGATGAAAAGGAAACTGTCAGAGTATACCGCAGCTCACAAGTTTGGAACCGCTTTAATCATATGACTAATGTACTGACACAATCAATCAATCTTATTCTGTTTCTTGCATGATTGATTGTGGGACCTCCCTAGGCAGATCGCTTGATGTATTTACTTTACAGAATATCTGAGCACATCTGGTATGTAGGCCTAATGCGAGCACAGTGAGAGTACACATACTTGGTTCATAACACACCTTTCTCATAGTGGGCCGAATGTGACTTTATGACCAACACATGTGTGGTCTAGTGGACAGGGCATGTCACCTTCGTGACCTAACACATGTGTGATCTAGTGGACAGGGCATGTCACCTTCGTGATCTAACACATGTGTGGTCTAGTGGACAGGGTATGTCACCTTCGTGACCTAACTCATGTGTGGTCTAGTGGACAGGGCATGTCACCTTCGTGACCTAACACATGTGTGGTCTAGTGGACATGGCATGTCACCTTCGTGACCTAACACATGCGTGGTCTAGTGGACAAGACATGTCACTTTCGTGACCTAACACATGTGTGGTCTAGTGGACAGGGCATGTCACCTTCGTGACCTAACACATGTGTGGTCTAGTGGACAGGGCATGTCACCTTCGTGACCTAACACATGTGTGGTCTAGTGGACAGGGCATGTCACCTTCGTGACCTAACGCATGTGTGGTCTAGTGGACAAGACATGTCACCTTCGTGACCTAACGCATGTGTGGTCTAGTGGACAAGACATGTCACCTTCGTGACCTAACGCATGTGTGGTCTAGTGGACAAGACATGTCACCTTCGTGACCTAACTCATGTGTGGTCTAGTGGACATGTCACCTTCGTGACATAACACACGTGTGGTCTAGTGGACATGTCACCTCAGTGACCTAACACATGTGTGGTCTATTGGACATGTCACCTTCGTGACCTAACACACGTGGAGTCTAGTGGACATGTCACCTTCGTGACCTAACACATGTGTAGTCTAGTGGACATGTCACCTTCGTGACCTAACACACGTGTAGTCTAGTGGACATGTCACCTTCGTGACCTAACACATGTGTAGTCTAGTGGACATGTCACCTTCGTGACCTAACACACGTGGAGTCTAGTGGACATGTCACCTTCGTGACCTAACACATGTGTAGTCTATTGGACATGTCACCTCAGTGGACAGGGCATGTCACCTTCGTGACCTAACACATGTGTGATCTAGTGGACAGGGCATGTCACCTTCGTGATCTAACACATGTGTGGTCTAGTGGACAGGGTATGTCACCTTCGTGACCTAACTCATGTGTGGTCTAGTGGACAGGGCATGTCACCTTCGTGACCTAACACATGTGTGGTCTAGTGGACAGGGCATGTCACCTTCGTGACCTAACACATGCGTGGTCTAGTGGACAAGACATGTCACTTTCGTGACCTAACACATGTGTGGTCTAGTGGACAGGGCATGTCACCTTCGTGACCTAACACATGTGTGGTCTAGTGGACAGGGCATGTCACCTTCGTGACCTAACACATGTGTGGTCTAGTGGACAAGACATGTCACCTTCGTGACCTAACGCATGTGTGGTCTAGTGGACAAGACATGTCACCTTCGTGACCTAACGCATGTGTGGTCTAGTGGACAAGACATGTCACCTTCGTGACCTAACGCATGTGTGGTCTAGTGGACAAGACATGTCACCTTCGTGACCTAACACATGTGTGGTCTAGTGGACAAGACATGTCACCTTCGTGACCTAACGCATGTGTGGTCTAGTGGACAAGACATGTCACCTTCGTGACCTAACTCATGTGTGGTCTAGTGGACATGTCACCTTCGTGACATAACACACGTGTGGTCTAGTGGACATGTCACCTCAGTGACCTAACACATGTGTGGTCTATTGGACATGTCACCTTCGTGACCTAACACACGTGGAGTCTAGTGGACATGTCACTTTCGTGACCTAACACATGTGTAGTCTAGTGGACATGTCACCTTCGTGACCTAACACATGTGTAGTCTAGTGGACATGTCACCTTCGTGACCTAACACATGTGTAGTCTAGTGGACATGTCACCTTCGTGACCTAACACACGTGGAGTCTTGTGGACATGTCACCTTCGTGACCTAACACATGTGTAGTCTATTGGACATGTCACCTCCGTGACCTAACACATGTATGGTCTATTGGATATGTCACCTCCGTGACCTAACACACGTGTAGTCTAGTGGACATGTCACCTTCGTGACCAAACACACGTGTGGTCTAGTGGACATGTCACCTTCGTGACCTAACACATGTGTGGTCTAGTGGACATGTCACCTTCTTTGAACGTCGGACAACTCCATAGTGCACATATGTCCTCCATAGTACTTTCCCCAGTTCGAAGCTCGTTACACACTAGTGAAGATAGCAATGATGGGCTCAGCTCAAATACATGAACAGACGAATAACTTGACCATGTGATCTATAATTGACACATACTCTCCAGTCGACCCTACTTGCCATGTCAAATCAAGGGTTGGCTACAAGGGATGTCATTTCTTTCTGACTCTTGCCTTCATGGTACACCTTCTTACACCAGGTTGGCTATAGTGGCGTCATTTCTATCTGACTCTTGCCTTCATGGTGCACCTTCTTACACCAGGGTTGGCTATAAGAGCGTCATTTCTATCTGACTCTTGCCTTCATGGTACACCTTCTTACACCAGGGTTGGCTATAGTGGCGTCATTTCTATCTGACTCTTGCCTTCATGGTGCACCTTCTTACACCAGGGTTGGCTATAAGAGCGTCATTTCTTTCTGACTCTTGCCTTCATGGTACACCTTCTTACACCAGGGTTGGCCACAAGGGATGTCATTTCTTTCTAACTCTTGCCTTCATGGTACACCTTCTTACACCAGGGTTGGCTATAGTGGCGTCATTTCTATCTCTCTCTCTCTCTCTCTCTCTCTCTCTCTCTCTCTGCGATCAGGACCCAATCAGAGTAGGATTCCAGCTCCTCACATGAACTCAGCTCCTCACATGAACTCAGCTGTCAGGTTAGGTGTGTTACAAACAGAACATCACAATTAGAGTCTGCCAGATCCACTCTGATTGAACACCCGTTAAAAACGTTGCACTGTGTTCTGCGCCAGTGGCCCAGTGCATCCGATTTCAGCCAGCATTTTATTCAGGTTTGCTTTCCCTTGCCTTTGATTGTCCCCAATCTTCCTGCAAGGCAGCAGGTGATCTTTTCTGTAGGGGGATTCTGCCCTTAGATGGTCGGCCCTCCCAGGTTTACGAGCACCATCTGCCCGAGTCACTAGAGGTGACTAACACAGACATGCACACACAAAGATATGAGATGTGACAAACACAGACATGCACATAGCGATACGAGGCATGACTAAAACTGACATACATCAAGATATATGACACATGACTAAGATAAACATGCACACAAAGATATGAGATATGACCAGCATAGATAAACATACACAAGGATATGAGATGTGACATACACAGACATGCACACACAAAGATATGAGATATGACTAACATAAACATACACACAGAGATATGAGATATCACTAGCCCAAACATGCACACACAAAGATATGACACATGACTAACACAGATACACACTAAGATATGAGATATGACTAAACACATACACACACACACTAAGATATGAGATATGACTAAACACATACACACTTAAAGATATGAGACATGATTAACACGGACACTCCAAGATATGAGATATGACTAACATGACACACACCAAGATATGAGCCATGGCCAGCACACACACACACACACACACACACACACACAAGCCAAGATATGAGCCTTGGCTAGCAATGAAACACACCAAGAAATGAACCATGTCCAGCACAGAAAGAAAATATCCAGTACACATTAAGGTATCCATATGCTTGGGTTTGTTGTAGTCGACAGACTCTTCTTAACGTGGGAATCATCGACATACGAGACGCCGGCCCTCATGAACTGTTAACAGATATCGTTCAAACAGTTGTACGGAGATTTGAGAGTGCAGTCTGGCCCGTAGAACGTTCCCTTGCATGAACAGATCCCGGTTGACTGTTCACAGGTGTCGTTGAAACAGTGGTCAGGACATTTGAGAGTGCAGTCTGGCCCGTAGAACGTTCCCTTGCATGAACAGATCCCGGTTGACTGTTCACAGGTGTCGTTGAAACAGTGGTCAGGACATTTGAGAGTGCAGTCTGGCCCGTAGTACGCTTCCTTGCGCGTACAGTCTGCTCTTTCTGTGTCACATATGATGTCACAGCCATCAGAACACGTCTGTTCGCACTGTAGCCAAAATTTCCATCAGGACAAGTGTCATCACAGGTATAGCCAGGATGTTTGCAATGTTGGCATTTTCCGGGTTTTCCTCACTTAAAGAACTGACACTAAGACAAGACCCGGAGCAGTCGTGTCCATAGATCCCATGTGAACAGTTGCCGTGACACGTACCGATGATGACAGTGCAGCCTTTGCTACTCCCACCACACTGTACAAAACGACCAAGAATGCCCGTCCAGACAATAGGTGTCTGTAAATGTTTGCACCTCACACACCGTCAGTGCACTCTCGTCCTGCGAAAAGGTCGGTGAGAACTCAAACTTACTGTGTGCCATTATCGCTTGTATGATGACTACAATAATGACTCTTGCCTTCATGGTGCACCTTCTTACACCAGGGTTGGCTATAGTGGCGTCATTTCTATCTGACTCTTGCCTTCATGGTGCACCTTCTTACACCAGGGTTGGCTATAGTGGCGTCATTTCTATCTGACTCTTGCCTTCATGGTGCACCTTCTTACACCAGGGTTGGCTATAGTGGCGTCATTTCTATCTGACTCTTGCCTTCATGGTGCACCTTCTTACACCAGGGTTGACTATAGTGGCGTCATTTCTATCTGACTCTTGCCTTCATGGTGCACCTTCTTACACCAGGGTTGGCTATAAGAGCGTCATTTCTATCTGACTCTGCCTTCATGGTGCACCTTCTTACACCAGGGTTGGCTATAAGAGCGTCATTTCTTTCTGACTCTTGCCTTCATGGTGCACCTTCTTACACCAGGGTTGGCTATAGTGGCGTCATTTCTTTCTGACTCTTGCCTTCATGGTGCACCTTCTTACACCAGGGTTGGCTATAGTAGCGTCATTTCTTTCTGACTCTTGCCTTCATGGTACACCTTCTTACACCAGGGTTGGCTATAGTAGCGTCATTTCTTTCTGACTCTTGCCTTCATGGTACACCTTCTTACACCAGGGTTGGCTACAAGGGATGTCATTTTTTTCTAACTCTTGCCTTCATGGTGCACCTTTTTACACCAGGGTTGACTATAGCGGCGTCATTTCTTTCTGACTCTTGCCTTCATGGTGCACCTTCTTACACCAGGGTTGGCTATAGTAGCGTCATTTCTTTCTGACTCTTGCCTTCATGGTGCACCTTCTTACACCAGGGTTGACTATAGCGGCGCCATTTCTTTCTGACTCTTGCCTTCATGGTGCACCTTCTTACACCAGGGTTGACTATAGCGGCGTCATTTCTTTCTGACTCTTGCCTTCATGGTACACCTTCTTACACCAGGGTTGACTATAGCGGCGTCATTTCTTTCTGACTCTTGCCTTCATGGTGCACCTTCTTACACCAGGGTTGGCTATAGTAGCGTCATTTCTTTCTGACTCTTGCCTTCATGGTACACCTTCTTACACCAGGGTTGGCTATAGGAGCGTCATTTCTTTCTGACTCTTGCCTTCATGGTGCACCTTCTTACAACAGGGTTGACTATAGTGGCGTCATTTCTTTCTGACTCTTGCCTTCATGGTGCACCTTCTTACACCAGGGTTGACTATAGTGGCGTCATTTCTTTCTGACTCTTGCCTTGATTGTGCACGCTCTCACAGGTTTTCCTCTCCTAATGCTCTCAATCTCCATTAGTCTGCGTGTGACGTGCAAACTCTGTTTAAGTGTGACGTATAGATTCTATTTAAGTGTGATGTATAGATTCTATTTAAGTGTGACGTATATAGTCTATTTAAGTATGACGTATAGATTCTATTTAAGTGTGACGTATACATTCTATTTAACCGTGACGTATAGATTCTATTTAAGTGTGACGTATAGATTCTATTTAATAGTGACTTATAGATTCTATTTAAGTGTGACGTATAGATTCTATTTAAGTGTACCGATTCTATTTAAGTGTGGCGTATAGATTCTACTTAAGTGTGACGTATAGATTCTATTTAAGTGTGACGTATAGATTCTATTTAAGCGTGATGTATAGATTCTATTTAAGTGTGACGTATAGATTCTATTTAAGTGTACCGATTCTATTTAAGTGTGGCGTATAGATTCTACTTAAGTGTGACGTATAGATTCTATTTAAGTGTGGCGTATAGATTCTTTTTAAGTGTGACGTATAGATTCTAATTAAGTGTGACGTATAGATTCTAATTAAGTGTGACGTATAGATTACATTTAAGTGTGACATATAGATTATATTTATGTGTGAAAAGACAGGACAGAACAAAACTACAGACAGAAAAGACAGAACAGAACAAAACTACAGACAGAAAAGACAGAACAGAACAAAACTACAAACAGAAAAGACAGAACAGAACAAAACTACAAACAGAAAAGACAGAACAAAACTTAACTACAAACAGAAAAGACAGAACAGAACAAAACTACAAACAGAAAAGACAGAACAGAACAAAACTACAAACAGAAAAGACAGGACAGAACAAAACTACAAACAGAAAAGACAGAACAGAACAAAACTACAAACAGAAAAGACAGAACAAAACATAACTACAAACAGAAAAGACAGAACAGAACAAAACTACAAACAGAAAAGACAGGACAGAAAGATCTAAAAGAGCAGGGGAAAAAAAGAAAGAAAACTTACGTATTTCTGAGAAATGTTATATCCACTATCATCATGTAGCTGTAAATGAGAACGTTTAGAGCAAGATGGATCGCCGTTCTGATAGCACTCGCCAGGTCGTTCTGTCACCTTAGCCTTGTCAGGCAGATCGTCTTCGCTGTTTGAAGCTTCGGGAGATTCAACTTTTAAACTTCCGATGAAAGATTTGTGTGGAACGTCACTGGTTTTTGTGTCAACAGCCAGAACGTGGATTGGCGACCTTGACCTCAAGTAACTGTGCACAGCCTTGACCGTGTCAACTTGACTCGTTGATAACTTCCGACCGAGTGGAGGATCCGCATTGACCATAACGCGAGGACACAGTCGAGGGTCCGGAGATGTCAGGGGGCGTGGCCTGGCTTTGAGGACGGTGGGCATGTTTGTTGACATTGTTCTGTTGTGTCAAAACGCTGATCCATAAACAACGCCCGCACCAGAGCTGGAAGTTGTCAGCGACCCACAGCTGATGGCTTCCGCCAAGATCGGTGAACCAAATTCATCCAGACCCTGCTCCACCTCTCAGTGGTGCCTCCAGTAACAGACTAACCTGTCTAGTCTGGCCAGGCGAGCAGGGATCGAAGAGGGAAGACAACCCGGTACTCAAAAATGTCGTGCTGAATGTTGGACCGAAAGGCGCAAATATAACAGTTATACTGCAAACCACAACACAACGCAGACAAGTCCACTTAACGTCCTTTTAAGGGCGGATGACGAAGAGGAATTGTATAGTCTACGAATACTCTAGAATACTTTAGTCATCGGGAGAATGTAAGCAAGCAAGGAAGCACTTTCTCTGCTTTCAGCTCACTGTTGTTTATGGTCACCATACAACAGAACAGTTGCTAGCCTTAATTATGTCACGTCTACATATAACATATTATTACAACATCATTGTTCGCAGTGTCCCAGGTCCGGCCCACTCTGTTCATCCCCAAAGTCTAATGTTCTCAGGTTAACTGGTTATCTAATTTTTTTTTTCGGAGTGCCCTAAGTGGAAGTTCTTGTGACCTTCCTGGGTGTAATTCAAGGATGCGACTTATTCAACTCCAACTTCTTCCAACTATCTCTGCGTGAATTGAAACTACAAAATAAATCCCACGTGAAATTAAAATAAGGAAATGTGATAACAATAACGCATGGTGTTCCGTGCCGACAGCACTCAGTGACCTGTGATGACAGCAACACTCAATGTCATGTGATGACAACACTCGATCTCCTGTGATGACAACACTGGTTGTCCTGTGATGACAATAACGCTCAGTGACCTGTGATGACAGCAACACTCAATGTCATGTGATGACAACAACACTCGGTGGCCTGTGATGACAACACTGGTTGTCCAGTGATGACAATAATACTCAAAGACCCATGACGACAACACTCTATGTCCTGTGATGACAACACTCAGTGTCATGTGACGACAACATTGTGTGTTGAAAATGTCGTTTTCTAAACAGTGACATTTTCAGCTCTTCGACCTTTCACATCCGACTTCTTGAAACCATTATTCGTGGACCGTACTAGCATTCCCTGTTGTCCCCTCTCATTTTGCCAGGCCCAGAGCCACCACGCTGCTGTGGCTTGTCAACTTCCGCTTCTAACAGTCAGGTTTGAGTTGCTGATGTTAGGACTTCGTTCATTGATGTCAGGACTTGGTTCACTGATGTTAGCACTTAACTCATTGATGTTAGATCTTAATTCACTGATGTTAGGACTCAACTCACTGATGTTAGGACTTAACTCACTGATGTTAGGACTAAGCTCACTGATGTTAGGCCTTAGTTCACTGATGTTAGAACTTAACTCACTGATGTTAGAACTTAATCACTGATGTTAGGACTTACTCATTGATGTTAGAACTTAACTCACTGATGTTAGAACTTAACTCACTGATGTTAGGACTTAACTCACTGATGTTAGAACTTAACTCACTGATGTTAGAACTTAACTCACTGATGTTAGAACTTAAATCACTGATGTTAGGACTTAACTCACTGATGTTAGAACCTAACTCACTGATGTTAGAACTTAACTCACTGATGTTAGAACTTAATCACTGATGTTAGGACTTACTCATTGATGTTAGGACTTAACTCACTGATGTTAGAACTTAACTCACTGATGTTAGAACATAACTCACTGATGTTAGGACTTAACTCACTGATGTTAGGACTTACTCATTGATGTTAGGACTTAACTCACTGATGTTAGAACATAACTCACTGATGTTAGAACATAACTCACTGATGTTAGGACTTAACTCACTGATGTTAGGACTTACTCATTGATGTTAGGACTTAACTCACTGATGTTGGAACTTAATTCACTGATGTTAGGACATAACTCACTGATTTTAGGACTTAACTCACTTATGTTAGAACTTAACTCACTGATGTTGGAACTTAATTCACTGATGTTAGAACTTAACTCACTGATATTAGAACTTAATTCACTGATGTTAGAACTTAACTCACTGATGTTAGAACTTAATTCACTGATGTTAGAACTTAACTCACTGATGTTAGAACTTAACTCACTGATGTTAGAACTTAGCTCACTGATGTTCGGCCTTAGCTCACTAATGTCAGAACTTCGTTCACAGATGTCAGAACTTAGCTCACACGTTGATGTCAGAATTTAGCTCACTGATGTCAGGACTGAACTCACACCACCGATGTTACGGCTTCACGTATTTACGCCTACAACACAGACTTGTAGAAGCTGACAAGCTGCAGTCACGTGATGCTACACCACGAAGATCCACGGAGCGAATGACCGGGGGCACACATTTGTCGTCCCAGTCTCAGCCCAACGGCGAAGAAGGAGTACACGATGATGTAGAGGTCGTCAGTGATTTCCACAAGTTGAGGGGAAAGTCTCCTCGATCGGTTGAGTGTGAGACGTCAAGGCAAGCGGTGACAAACATGACCTCAGCGGTTCTCAGGCTATGACCTGGAGTCAAGGCATTCAGTGACACCAGTGACAAGTGTAGCCGTCAGGACATCGGTTCTCTCAGCATGTGACCTGGAGTCAAACCTTCCAGTGATAAGTGTAGCCGTCAGCACATCGGTTCTCTCAGCATATGACCTGGAGTCAAACCATCCAGTGACAAGTGTAGCTGTCAGCACATCGGTTCTCTCAGCATGTGACCTGGAGTAAAACCTTCCAGTGACAAGTGTAGCCGTCAGCACATCGGTTCTCTCAGCATATGACCTGCAGTCAAACCTTCCAGTGATAAGTGTAGCTGTCAGCTCATCGGTTCTCTTAGCATGTGACCTGGAGTCAAACCATCCAGTGACAAGTGTAGCCGTCAGCACATCGGTTCTCTCAGCGTAGGACCTGGAGTCAAACCTTCCAGTGATAAGTGTAGCCGTCAGCACATCGGTTCTCTCAGCATATGACCTGGAGTCAAACCTTCCAGTGACAAGTGTAGCCGTCAGCACATCAGTTCTCTCAGCATGTGACCTGGAGTCAATGCATCGTATTATAAAGAATTTCTCTGACGTCAGTAATTCCAATACGTGACTTGAAAATGTTTATCATTTGTCTGCAGTTTATAATAACTACTTGTCTGGCTTACAAGAACACTTAAATAAACTCAACAGCACAAAATACAACATGAAAATCAACATCAACAAAACAGAAGTCATGAATGCAATAAGAGAAACAGAACATCAACATAACTATAAAAGACAGAACCTTAAAACAAGTAGAGGAATTTAAATACCTGGGAATTTTATTGACAAACGACAATTCACAAACAGCAGAAATATGCTCAAGATGCACCAAAGCTTGTCAGATCATTGGACAACTATCACCACTATTGTCCAACAAGGAAATAACTCTGGAGGTAAAACGGGTACTCTACAATACAATCTTCATCCCAACGTTGTGCTACCAATGCCAGACCTGGACCCTAGATGCAAGAACAATAAGAAAAATAACCTCTACAGAGATGAAATGTGTTAGACGAATGACAGGAAACAGTCTGAGAGATAAGATCAGAAATGAAGAACTGAGAAAAAAGCTAAGAATAGCCCCCGCCATAGAATATATAAAGAAACAACAGATAAAATTGTGTGGCCAAGTGACAAGGCAGAGAGATCAAAACACAACACAACAAACCTTCAATAAACATTGTGGGAATACTAGACCCAGTGGTTGACCACGAAAAAGATGGATGGATGAAATATTAGAAACACTAGGAAACATAACAGCAGCAGAGGCGAACAGAAGAGCAAAAGACCGCAAATTATATCTCTCCTCGACGCTGAAAGACAAATGAGAAAGGAAAGAGAAAGAAGATGGCTTGTCTAGCGATGTTAACAAGATGTCAATTATGTTTTTGTTATCAACCGTTACAGATTATTTGTTCAAATTATGTTTTTGTTATCAACCTTTACAGAATATTTGTTCAAATTATGTTTTTGTTATCAACCGTTACAGAATATTTGTTCAAATTATGTTTTTGTTATCAACCGTTACAGATTATTTGTTTAAATTATGTTTTTGCTCTGGCTTTATAAACCATTTATTATAGAACTATTTTTTTTTTACATCACAACTTCCGGAATTGACCGCCTCCCCTGTGGAGTGTGACTGGAAGTGTTCCAGACTGAGAATCTATGACCGCCGCCACCCCTCCCCCTTTGAGTGTGACTGGATGTGTTCCAAACTGAGAACCTCTGACCGGCTCCCCTGTGGAGTGTGACTGGATGTGTTCCAGACTGAGAACATCTGACCGCCTCTCCCCCCCCCCTTTCCCCTTTAGTGTGACTGGATGTGTTCCAGATTGAGAACCTCTGACCACCTTCCCTGTGGAGTGAGACGAGATGTCTTCGAAACTGAGAATCTCTGACCGTTTCCCCTGTGGAGTGAGACTATATGTCTTCCAAACTGAGAACCTCTGACCACCTCCCTGTGGAGTGAGACTAGATGTCTTCCAAACTGAGAATCTCTGACCGTTTCCCCTGTGGAGTGAGATTAGTTGTCTTCCAGATTGAGAACCTCTGACCGCCTCCACTGTGCAGTGAGACTAGATGTCTTACAGACTGAGAACCTCTGACCGCCTCCTTTTGGAGTGAGACCAGATGTTTTCCAAACTGAGAACCTCTGACCACCCCCCCCCCCTATGGAGTGAGACCAGATGTCTTCCAAACTGAGAACCTCTGACCACCTCCCCTGTGGAGTGAGACTAGATGTCTTCCAGACTGAGAACCTCTAAAAGCCACCACTGTAGAGTGAGACTAGATGTCTTCCAAACTGAGAACCTCTGACCGCCTCCCCTGTGGAGTGAGACTACATGTCCTCCAGACTGAGAACCTCTAAAAGCCACCACTGTAGAGTGAGACTAGATGTCTTCCAAACTGAGAACCTCTAAAAGCCACCACTGTTGAGTGAGACTAGATGTCTTCCAAACTGAGAACCTCTGACCGCCTCCCTGTGGAGTGAGACTACATGTCCTCCAGACTGAGAACCTCTGACCGCCTCCCTGTGGAGTGAGACTACATGTCCTCCAGACTGAGAACCTGTGACTGCCTCCCCTGTGGAGTGAGACTAGATGTCCTCCAAACTGAGAACCTCTGACCGCCTCCCTGTGGAGTGAGACTAGATGTCCTCCAGACTGAGAACCTGTGACTGCCTCCCTGTGGAGTGAGACTACATGTCCTCCAGACTGAGAACCTGTGACTGCCTCCCCTGTGGAGTGAGACTAGATGTCCTCCAGACTGAGAACCTGTGACTGCCTCCCCTGTGGAGTGAGACTACATGTCCTCCAGACTGAGAACCTGTGACTGCCTCCCTGTGGAGTGAGACTAGATGTCCTCCAGACTGAGAACCTGTGACTGCCTCCCCTGTGGAGTGAGACTAGATGTCCTCCAGACTGAGAACCTGTGACTGCCTCCCTGTGGAGTGAGACTAGATGTCCTCCAGACTGAGAACCTGTGACTGCCTCCCTGTGGAGTGAGACTACATGTCCTCCAGACTGAGAACCTGTGACTGCCTCCCCTGTGGAGTGAGACTAGATGTCCTCCAGACTGAGAACCTCTGACCGCCTCCTCTGTGAAGTGAGACTAGACGATGTTTCAGACTAAAACCTCTAAAACCACCCCTGTAGAGTGAGACTAGATCTCTTCCAGACTGAGAACCTCTGACAGTCTCCTCTGTGAAGTGAGACTAGACGATGTTTCAGACTAAAACCTCTAAAACCACCCCTGTAGAGTGAGACTAGATGTCTTCCAGACTGAGAACCTCTAAAACCACCCCTGTAGAGTGAGACTAGATCTCTTCCAGACTGAGAACCTCTAAAACCACCCCTGTAGAGTGAGACTAGATGTCTTCCAGACTGAGAACCTCTAAAACCACCCCTGTAGAGTGAGACTAGATCTCTTCCAGACTGAGAACATCTGACTGCCTCCCCCCTCCCCCCTTTTTGGGTGAGACTGGATGTTGAGAACCTCTGACCGCCTCCCTGTAGAGTGAGACTAGATCTCTTCCAGACTGAGAACCTCTGACAGTCTCCTCTCTGAAGTGAGACTAGACGATGTTTCAGATTGAGAACCTCTAAAACCACCCATGTGGAGTGAGACTAGATGCCCTCCAGACTGATAACCACTGACCGCCTCCCCTGTGGAGTGAGACTATATGCCATGCCCTCAAGACTGAGAACCTCTGACTGCCTCCCCTGTGGAGTGGGACTAGATGTCTTCCAGACTGAGAACCTCTAAAACCACCCCTGTAGAGTGAGACTAGAAGCCCTCCAGACTGAGAACCTCTGACCACCTCCCCTGTGGAGTGAGACTAGATGCCCTCCAGACTTATAACCTCTGGCCGCCTCCCCTATGGAGTGAGACTAGAAGCCCTCCAGACTTATAACCTCTGACCACCTCCCCTGTGGAGTGAGACTAGAAGCCCTCCAGACTTATAACCTCTGACCACCTCCCCTGTGGAGTGAGACTAGAAGCCCTCCAGACTTATAACCTCTGACCACCTCCCCTATGGAGTGAGACTAGAAGCCCTCCAGACTGAGAACCTCTGACCACCTCCCCTGTGGAGTGAGACTAGATGCCCTCCAGACTTATAACCTCTGGCCGCCTCCCCTATGGAGTGAGACTAGAAGCCCTCCAGACTTATAACCTCTGGCCGCCTCCCCTATGGAGTGAGACTAGAAGCCCTCCAGACTTATAACCTCTGACCATCTCCCCTGTGGAGTGAGACTAGAAGCCCTCCAGACTTATAACCTCTGACCACCTCCCCTATGGAGTGAGACTAGAAGCCCTCCATACTGAGAACCTCTGACCACCTCCCCTGTGGAGTGAGACTAGATGCCCTCCAGACTTATAACCTCTGGCCGCCTCCCCTTTGGAGTGAGACTAGATGCCCTCCAGACTGGGAACCTCTGACCACCTCCCCTATGGAGTGAGACTAGATGTCCTCCAGACTGAGAACCTCTGACTGCTTCCCCTGTGGAGTGAGACTAGATGTCCTCCATACTGGGAACCTCTGACCGCCTCCCCTTTGGAGTGAGACTAGAAGCCCTCCAGACTTATAACCTCTGACCACCTCCCTATGGAGTGAGACTAGAAGCCCTCCAGACTTATAACCTCTGACCACCTCACCTTTGGAGTGAGACTAGATGCCCTCCAGACTTGGAACCTCTGACCACCTCCCCTTTGGAGTGAGACTAGATGCCCTCCAGACTTGGAACCTCTGACCACCTCCCCTTTGGAGTGAGACTAGATGCCCTCCAGACTTATAACCTCTGACCACCTCCCCTATGGAGTGAGACTAGCTGACCACCTCCCCTTTGGAGTGAGACTAGATGTCCTCCAGGTTGAGAACCTCTGACCACCTCCCCTTTGGAGTGAGACTAGATGTCCTCCAGGTTGGGAACCTCTGACCACCTCCCCTATGGAGTGAGACTAGATGCCCTCCAGACTGATAACCTCTGACTGCCTCCCCTGTGTAGTGAGACTAGATGCCCTCCAGACTGATAACCTCTGACTGCCTCCCCTGTGTAGTGAGACTAAATACCCTCCAGACTGATAACCTCTGACTGCCTCCCCTGTGTAGTGAGACTAGATGCCCTCCAGACTGATAACCTCTGACTGCCTCCCCTGTGTAGTGAGACTAGATGCCCTCCAGACTGATAACCTCTGACTGCCTCCCCTGTGTAGTGAGACTAAATACCCTCCAGACTGATAACCTCTGACTGCCTCCCCTGTGTAGTGAGACTAGATGCCCTCCAGACTGATAACCTCTGACTGCCTCCCCTGTGTAGTGAGACTAAATACCCTCCAGACTGAGAACCTCTGACCGCCTCCCCTGTGTAGTGAGACTAGATGCCCTCCAGACTGATAACCTCTGACTGCCTCCCCTGTGTAGTGAGACTAAATACCCTCCAGACTGATAACCTCTGACTGCCTCCCCTGTGTAGTGAGACTAGATGCCCTCCAGACTGATAACCTCTGACTGCCTCCCTGTGTAGTGAGACTAGATGCCCTCCAGACTGATAACCTCTGACTGCCTCCCCTGTGGAGTGAGACTAGATGCCCTCCAGACTGGGAACCTCTGACCGCCGTTGAACATGTCAACAACATTTGGTTTGTAGCTTCACTTCTGTTGATCACCAACAAAGCAAAACACAGGGCCTAGAGATTCGCCTACGATGGCAAGAAGGGTTGGTTAACTGCGAGTGTGTTTAAGTCCTACTTGTGCTGCCATCTCTTTACTTTGTGTGGACATTTGCCCTGTCAGGAAATAGTGACCAATCAAAAGCCGAGGGAATGTTCGGACAAAGTAACAGGGGCCATGACTCTAGCTGCAGCCGGAAATAAACATCGTTAATAATGGGGGGGGGGGGGTTAGAGAATAAACACAAGTACTGAACATATAAAACGTGAGGGAGAGAGAGAGAGAGACAAGAGCATAAACACAAGTACTGAACATAAAACGTGAGTGAGAGAGAGAGAGACAAGAGCATAAACACAAGTACTGAACATAAAACGTGAGTGAGAGAGAGAGAGACAAGAGAATAAACACAAGTACTGAACATATAAAACGTGAGTGAGAGAGAGAGAGAGAGAGAGAGAGACAAGAGAATAAACTCAAGTACTGAACATATAAAACGTGAGTGAGAGAGAGAGAGAGAGAGAGAGACAAGAGAATAAACACAAGTACTGAACATATAAAACGTGAGTGAAAGAGAGATAGACAAGAGAATAAACACAAGTACTGAACATATAAAACGTGAAAGAGAGAGAGAGAGAGAGAGACAAGAGAATAAACACAAGTACTGAACATATAAAACGTGAGTGAGAGAGAGAGAGAGACAAGAAAATAAACACAAGTACTGAACATATAAAACGTGAGTGAGAGAGAGAGAGAGAGAGAGAGAGAGAGAGAGAGAGAGAGAGACAAGAGAATAAACACAAGTACTGAACATATAAAACGTGAGAGAGAGAGAGAGAGACAAGAGAATAAACACAAGTACTGAACATATAAAACGTGAGTGAGAGAGAGAGACAAGAGAATAAACACAAGTACTGAACATATAAAACGTGAGTGAGAGAGAGAGAGAGACAAGAGAATAAACACAAGTACTGAACATATAAAACGTGAGTGGATGGAAGTACAGAACATTGTGAGTGGGTGGAAGTACAGAACATTGTGAGTGGGTGGAAGCACAGAACATTGTGAGTGGATGGAAGTACAGAACATTGCGAGTGGATGGAAGTACAGAACATTGCGAGTGGATGGAAGTACGGAACATTGTGAGTGGATGGAAGTACAGAACATTGTGAGTGGATGGAAGTACAGAACATTGTGAGTGGATGAAAGTACAGAACATTGTGAGTGGGTGGAAGTACAGAACATTGTGAGTGGGTGGAAGTACAGAACATTGTGAGTGGGTGGAAGTACAGAACATTGTGAGTGGATGGAAGTACAGAACATTGTGAGTTGGTGGAAGTACAGAACATTGTGAGTGGATGGAAGTACAGAACATTGTGAGTGGGTGGAAGTACAGAACATTGTGAGTGGATGGAAGTACAGAACATTGTGAGTGGGTGGAAGTACAGAACATTGTGAGTGGGTGGAAGTACGGAACATTGTGAGTGGGTGGAAGTACAGAACATTGTGAGTTGATGGAAGTACAGAACATTGTGAGTGGATGGAAGTACAGAACATTGTGAGTGGATGAAAGTACAGAACATTGTGAGTGGGTGGAAGTACAGAACATTGTGAGTGGGTGGAAGTACAGAACATTGTGAGTGGATGGAAGTACAGAACATTGTGAGTGGATGGAAGTACAGAACATTGTGAGTGAATGGAAGTACAGAACATTGTGAGTGGGCGGAAGTACAGAACATTGTGAGTGGATGAAAGTACAGAACATTGTGAGTGGATGGAAGTACAGAACATTGTGAGTGGATGTAAGTACAGAACATTGTGAGTGGGTGGAAGTACAGAACATTGTGAGTGGGTGGAAGTACAGAACATTGTGAGTGGATGGAAGTACAGAACATTGTGAGTGGATGGAAGTACAGAACATTGTGAGTGGGTGGAAGTACAGAACATTGTGAGTGGATGGAAGCACAGAACATTGTGAGTGCATGGAAGTACAGAACATTGTGAGTGGGTGGAAGTACAGAACATAGTGAGTGGATGGAAGTACAGAACATTGTGAGTGGATGGAAGTACAGAACATTGTGAGTGGGTGGAAGTACAGAACATTATGAGTGGGTGGAAGTACAGAACATTGTGAGTGGGTGGAAGTACAGAACATTGTGAGTGGGTGGAAGTACAGAACATTGTGAGTGGGTGGAAGTACAGAACATTGTGAGTGGGTGGAAGTACAGAACATTACGAGTGGATGGAAGTACAGAACATTGTGAGTGGATGAAAGTACAGAACATTATGAGTGGGTGGATGTACAGAAAATTATGAGTGGGTGGAAGTACAGAACATTATGAGTGGGTGGAAGTACAGAACATTATGAGTGGGTGGAAGTACAGAACATTGTGAGTTGGTGGAAGTACAGAACATTGTGAGTGGATGGAAGTACAGAACATTGCGAGTGGGTGGAAGTACAGAACATTGTGAGTGGGTGGAAGTACAGAACATTGCGAGTGGGTGGAAGTACAGAACATTGTGAGTGGATGGAAGTACAGAACATTGTGAGTGGATGTGAAGTACAGAACATTGTGAGTGGATGGAAGTACGGAACATTGTGAGTGGGTGGAAGTACAGAACATTGTGAGTGGGTGGAAGTACAGAACATTGTGAGTGGATGGAAGTACGGAACATTGTGAGTGGGTGGAAGTACAGAACATTGTGAGTGGGTGGAAGTACAGAACATTGTGAGTGGGTGGATGTACAGAACATTATGAGTGGATGGAAGTACAGAACATTGTGAGTGGGTGGCAGTACAGAACATTGTGAGTGGATGGAAGTACGGAACATTGTGAGTGGATGTGAAGCACGGAATATTGTGAGTGGATGTGAAGCACGGAACATTGTGAGTGGATGGAAGTACAGAACATTGTGAGTGGATGGAAGTACGGAACATTGTGAGTGGATGGAAGTACGGAACATTGTGAGTGGATGTGAGGCACGGAACATTGTGAGTTGATGTGAAGCACGGAACATTGTGAGTGGATGGAAGTACGGAACATTGTGAGTGGGTGGAAGTACAGAACATTGTGAGTGGATGGAAGTACGGAACATTGTGAGTGGATGTGAAGCACGGAACATTGTGAGTGGATGTGAAGCACGGAACATTGTGAGTGGATGTGAAGCACGGAACATTGTGAGTGGGTGTGAAGCACGGAACATTGTGAGTGGATATGAAGCACGGAACATTGTGAGTGGATGTGAAGCACGGAACATTGTGAGTGGATGAAAGTACAGAACATTGAGAGTGGATGTGAAGCACGGAACATTGTAAGTGGGTGTGAAGCACGGAACATTGTGAGTGGATGAAAGTACAGAACATTGTGAGTGGATGTGAAGCATGGAACATTGTGAGTGGATGAAAGTACAGAACATTGAGAGTGGATGTGAAGCACGGAACATTGTGAGTGGATGTGAAGTACGGAACATTGAGCGTGGATGTGAAGCACGGAACATTGTGAGTGGATGAAAGTACAGAACATTGTGAGTGGATGGCAGTACAGAACATTGCTAGCGCATTCACGTGAGTCCTTTCATGCGTGATCTTGTCTGCTTGAGACTGCGTGTTTCAAATACTCCTCACCCGCCTAGTAAGATCACGTGTGTCGTCTCCAGCCAATGGCTGCACTGCTCGTGCGTGATTCTAATGTTGACAGGTTTTCCACACCGCCTGACTTGATTCAACTCACAAGTTTCACTTTCAGTTTCAGTCCGTTTTGTAAACACGGAAGATAACTATAAATAGATCAATGGAACTAGGTCATAGAGCCAACATTTGTTGATCAAATGCATCAATTGTCTAAAAATAAAACACGACAATGAACCATTTCTTGCAGACTTTCATGTGGGCAAGATCCTTCATTCCTTCGCTTCCTTCCTTTCTCCGTTTCCTTCGTTCCTTCCTTCGTTCCCTCCTTCGTTCCTTCCTTCGTTCCTTCCTTCCTTCCTTCCTTCCTTCCTTCCTTCCTTCCTTCCTTCCTTCCTTCCTTACTTCCTTCCTTCCTTCCTTCCTTCCTTCCTTCCTTCCTTCCTTCCTTCTTCCTTCCTTCCGTCCTTCCTTCCTTCCTTCCTTCCTTCCTTCCTTCCTTCCTTCCTTCCCTCCTTCCTTCATTCCTTCATTCCTTCCTTCGTGCCTTCCTTCCTTCCTTCCTTCCTTCCTTCCTTCCTTCATTCCTTCGCTTCCTTCCTTCCCTCCCTCCTTCATCCTTCGCTTCCTTCCTTCCTTCGCTTCCTTCCTTCCTTCCTTCCTTCCTTCCTTCCTTCCTTCCTTCCTTCGCTTCCTTCCTTCCTTCGCTTCCTTCCTTCCTTCGCTTCCTTCCTTCCTTCGCTTCCTTCCTTCCTTCCTTCGCTTCCTTTCTTCCCACCACACAAAACACCACTGATACACCACACACACCACATCTTTTCCACACCAACTGACTTCAGACACAACATGGTCACGTCAACTGACTGCAGACACAACATGGCCACGTCAACTGACTGCAGACACAACATGGCCACGTCAACTGACTGCAGACACAACATGACCACACCAACTGACTGTAGAGACAACATGGCCACACCAACTGACTGTAGAGACAACATGGCCACACCAACTGACTGTACAGACAACATGGCCACACCAACTGACTGTATAGACAACATGACCACACCAACTGACTGTAGAGACAACATGGCCACACCAATTGACTGTAGAGACAACATGGCCACACCAACTGACTGTAGAGACAACATGGCCACACCAATTGACTGTAGAGACAACATGGCCACACCAACTGACTGTAGAGACAACATGGCCACACCAACTGACTGTACAGACAACATGGCCACACCAACTGACTGTAGAGACAACATGGCCACACCAACTGACTGTAGAGACAACATGGCCACACCAATTGACTGTAGAGACAACATGGCCACACCAATTGACTGCAGAGACAACATGGCCACACCAATTGACTGTAGAGACAACATGGCCACATCAACTGGCTGTAGAGGAACATGGCCACACCAACTGACTGTAGAGACACCATGGCCACACCAACTGACTGTAGAGACAACATGGCCACACCAATTGACTGTAGAGACAACATGGCCACACCAATTGACTGTAGAGACAACATGGCCACACCAACTGACTGTAGAGACAACATGGCCACACCAAATGACTGTACAGACAACATGGCCACACCAATTGACTGTAGAGACAACATGGCCACACCAACTGACTGTAGACACAACATGACCACACCAACTGACTGTAGACACAACATGGCCACACCAACTGACTGTAGACACAACATGACCACACCAACTGACTGTAGAGACAACATGGCCACACCAACTGACTGTACAGACAACATGGCCACACCAACTGACTGTAGAGACAACATGACCACACCAATTGACTGTAGAGACAACATGGCCACACCAATTGACTGTAGAGACAACATGGCCACACCAATTGACTGTAGAGACAACATGGCCACACCAATTGACTGTAGAGACAACATGGCCACACCAATTGACTGTAGAGACAACATGGCCACACCAACTGACTGTAGAGACAACATGGCCACACCAACTGACTGTAGAGACAACATGGCCACACCAATTGACTGTAGAGACAACATGGCCACACCAATTGACTGTAGAGACAACATGGCCACACCAACTGACTGTACAGACAACATGGCCACATCAACTGACTGTACAGACAACATGGCCACACCAACTGACTGTAGAGACAACATGGCCACACCAATTGACTGTAGAGACAACATGGCCACACCAACTGACTGTAGAGACAACATGGCCACACCAATTGACTGTAGAGACAACATGGCCACACCAATTGACTGTAGAGACAACATGGCCACACCAATTGACTGTAGAGACAACATGGCCACACCAATTGACTGTAGAGACAACATGGCCACACCAACTTACTGTAGAGACAACATGGCCACACCAACTGACTGTAGAGACAACATGGCCACACCAACTGACTGTAGAGGAACATGGCCACACCAACTGACTGTAGAGACAACATGGCCACACCAATTGACTGCAGAGACAACATGGCCACACCAATTGACTGTAGAGACAACATGGCCACACCAACTGACTATAGAGACACCATGACCACACCAACTGACTGTAGAGGAACATGGCCACACCAACTGATTGTAGAGACAACATGGCCACACCAATTGACTGCAGAGACAACATGGCCACACCAATTGACTGTAGAGACAACATGGCCACACCAATTGACTGTAGAGACAACATGGCCACACCAACTGACTGTAGAGACACCATGACCACACCAACTGACTGTAGAGGAACATGGCCACACCAACTGATTGTAGAGACAACATGGCCACACCAATTGACTGCAGAGACAACATGGCCACACCAATTGACTGTAGAGACAACATGGCCACACCAACTGACTGTAGAGACAACATGGCCACACCAACTTACTGTAGAGACAACATGGCCACATCAACTGACTGTAGAGACAACATGGCCACACCAACTGACTGTACAGACAACATGGCCACACCAACTGACTGTAGAGGAACATGGCCACACCAACTGACTGTAGAGACAACATGGCCACACCAATTGACTGCAGAGACAACATGGCCACACCAACTTACTGTAGAGACAACATGGCCACATCAACTGACTGTAGAGACAACATGGCCACACCAACTGACTGTAGAGACAACATGGCCACACCAATTGACTGCAGAGACAACATGGCCACACCAACTGACTGTAGAGACAACATGGCCACACCAACTGACTGTAGAGACAACATGGCCACACCAACTGACTGTAGAGACAACATGGCCACACCAACTGACTGTAGATACAACATGACCACACCAATTGACTGTAGAGACAACATGGCCACGTCAACTGACTACAGACACATCATGGCCACGCCAACAATCACAACATGGCCACGCCAACAATCACAACATGGACACGCCAACAGACATAACTTTCAGTGACTGACAAACTATTTCTCTTTAAATCGTTCAAATCACCTTGACTGTGTCAGGTCGTTGAGACTGAAGACCGAACTAGATGAGTCAACATACTTGATGGTTACCCTGACGTCAATCAGAGAGGACCGAAGTCAGAAAAAATGACTTTGTAGAACAAGGTGGCATTAAAGATGACTTTGTAGAACAAAGTGGAATTAAAGATGACTTTGTAGAACAAGGTGGCATTAAAGATGACTTTGTAGAACAAGGTGGCATTAAAGATGACTTTGTAGAACAAGGTGGCATTAAAGATGACGTTGTAGAACAAGGTGGCATTAAAGATGACTTTGTAGAACAAGGTGGCATTAAAGATGACTTTGTAGAACAAGGTGGCATTAAAGATGACTTTGTAGAACAAGGTGGCATTAAAGATGACTTTGTAGAACAAGGTGGCATTAAAGATGACTTTGTAGAACAAGATGGCAATAAAGATGACTGTGTAGAACAAGATGACAATAAAGATGACTGTGTAGAACAAGATGACAATAAAGATGACTGTGTAGAACACGATGGCAATAAAGATGACTGTGTAGAACAAGATGGCAATAAAGATGACTTTGTAGACTAAGATGGCAATAAAGATGACTGTGTAGAACAAGATGGCAATAAAGATGACTGTGTAGAACAAGATGGCAATAAAGATGACTGTGTAGAACAAGATGGCAATAAAGATGACTGTGTAGAACAAGATGACAATAAAGATGACTGTGTAGAACAAGATGGCAATAACGATGACTGTGTAGAACACGATGGCAATAAAGATGACTGTGTAGAACAAGATGACAATAAAGATGACTGTGTAGAACAAGATGGCAATAAAGATGACTGTGTAGAACAAGATGGCAATAAAGATGACTGTGTAGAACAAGATGGCAATAAAGATGACTGTGTAGAACAAGATGACAATAAAGATGACTCTGTAGAACAAGATGGCAATAAAGATGACTGTGTAGAACAAGATGGCAATAAAGATGACTGTGTAGAACAAGATGGCAATAAAGATGACTGTGTAGAACAAGATGGCAATAAAGATGACTGTGTAGAACAAGATGGCAATAAAGATGACTGTGTAGAACAAGATGGCAATAAAGATGACTGTGTAGAACAAGATGGCAATAACGATGACTGTGTAGAACACGATGGCAATAAAGATGACTGTGTAGAACAAGATGACAATAAAGATGACTGTGTAGAACAAGATGGCAATAAAGATGACTGTGTAGAACAAGATGGCAATAAAGATGACTGTGTAGAACAAGATGGCAATAAAGATGACTGTGTAGAACAAGATGACAATAAAGATGACTGTGTAGAACAAGATGGCAATAAAGATGACTGTGTAGAACAAGATGGCAATAAAGATGACTGTGTAGAACAAGATGGCAATAAAGATGACTGTGTAGAACAAGATGGCAATAAAGATGACTGTGTAGAACAAGATGGCAATAAAGATGACTGTGTAGAACAAGATGGCAATAAAGATGACTGTGTAGAACAAGATGGCAATGTGAGACACTTTGGACAGTGACTGTGTGGAATGAAAGTGACTAAAGTTGACGGTGACTGTGTGGAATGAAAGTGACTAAAGTTGGCTGTGACTGTGAGGAATGAAAGTGACTAAAGTTGACGGTGACTGTGTGGAATGAAAGTGACTAAAGTTGACGGTGACTGTGTGGAATGAAAGTGACTAAAGTTGGCTGTGACTGTGAGGAATGAAAGTGACTAAAGTTGGCTGTGACTGTGTGGAATGAAAGTGACTAATGTTGGCGGTGACTGTATGAAATGAAGGTGACTAAAGTTGGCGGTGACTGTGTGGAATGAAAGTGACTAAAGTTGACGGTGACTGTGTGGAATGAAAGTGACTAAAGTTGGCTGTGACTGTGAGGAATGAAAGTGACTAAAGTTGGCTGTGACTGTGTGGAATGAAAGTGACTAAAGTTGGCGGTGACTGTGTGGAATGAAAGTGACTAATGTTGGCGGTGACTGTATGAAATGAAGGTGACTAAAGTTGGCGGTGACTGTATGGAATGAAGG